>CABHPH010161489.1:0-63173 GCA_902168325.1 Peromyscus nudipes | reverse complement strand
CCTGAAGTACTAGGATTGGACGTGTTTGCCTATGTGTTCAGCTTTACATCTTTATGTAGGATCTGGGGATCCAAACTCTGGTTCTCACACTTGAGCAGTAAGCACGCTACCACTGGGCTATCATCCTAGATACTTCCCCTTTTTGTTAAAAGTATAGTCTCTGATCAACTTATAAAACAAATGTGATTTTATAAAAAAAAATCTATAGAGGAGAAAAAACAGGATTTTTTTTCTCTATCTTCAATGATAGAAAAGTATTTATTATTGATGTTTTGTTGTTGATGTTTCACAACACATTGCTGGCTATATGACAGATTCTTTGCGCCTCTCTTCTTTCAGGGCTGTGGTGAGTGATATGAAGAGTTTCCGCAGAAGAGATTCTGATTAATACAGTCAAATTTTGTATTCCCTCTGCCAAACACATGCTTCCTGGGCCAGCATCGCAGCTCAGTCAATTAATTAGCAGGAAGACCTCTGCACACGAATACCATGTCAGGACACCAGGTGGCGTGCTAGAGCAATACCGGATTTTCTACATCCGAACAAGAGCAATACCCAACTCCCACAAATAAAATATCTCAGGCAGCCCAAACTGAATGAACTTCAAATAATGCTCCGCTCAGCATGCTCTCGAAAACAGCCACACCCACTGATTCTCCTCACACATGGGGTGTACATGGTGAGAACGGCTTCATTTCCTCACCCACCCCCACACATACCTGCTGACTCTCAGGCCCCATTTGGTCACCCTCATCTTTCTTTTGCCCTTGTTAACTACATCCCACTCTGAACTCACAGGACCATGTACACACATCACATGACCTTACGTGCATCCCACCATAACCTAACAGTCCAGGGCACATCTCAGCCAACTGCACCCCACCGTAACCTCACACTCTAGGAGACAACACAGGAGGCACCCCTAAATCTTCTTTCCCTGTTCTCTTTTCCATTTTCCCAAAACAACTGAAAAATCATAATTTTCTCCCAAACCCTAGTTTATCTTCTCAGAAACCCGAAGGTAGCCTTTTATGCAGACTCTGTTTCCATTCTCCTGTGCCGTTTCCACTGCTCTGTCTAATGGACTATTTTACTAATTTGTTCTGCCAGATTCTCTGCATCTACGATGAAGACACCTTTTCCTGGCGTTGCCCTTACCATTCTCTGTTCATGGCAATTCTCCTCCCACTGCTTCTCAAAGATTTGCCTATGATCTCTATCATAGAAACTTTGTAAAACATCCACAGCCCTGAAAGGCAATTCCTTCTACTGGAACTTGGGCAGTGTGGTAGTTTGAATGCCATTGGCTCCCAGGAGCTCATAAGGAGTGGCACTATTGGGAAGTGTGGCCTTGTTAAAGTAGGTGTGCTCTTGCTGTGTCCCTGTGGGGCAGGCTTTGGGGTCTCTTTTGCTTAAGCTTCGCTCAGTGTCACAGTCTACTTCCTGTTGCCCTCTGTTCAAGATGTAGCCAGCACCATGTCTGCCTGCATGCCACCCTGTGCCCAACCATGATGATAATGGACTGAACCTAGGAAACTGTAAGCAAGCCACCCCAGTTAAAAGTTTTCCCTTCTAAGAGTTGCCACGGTCATAATGTCTCTTCATAGCAATAGCAACCCTAACTAAGATAGGCAATATTAATTAGATATGCAATTTATGCTAGTCTGTATTCTCATTTAACATTAACATAGTATACATGTGTGCTATAGTATATATATATGTATATATATATATACTGTTTCTAAAAATATAGTAAGTAGGTTAATTCTATTGTTGCTACCAAGCAGTTTACGTAGAACTGGATAGACAAATTTAAGAAATATTTTCTGCCTTTGGGATATGTGAAAGCTTGTAAATGGGAAAAGATTAGGTAAAATGACTTCTAACAAACGAGAGGGTAAGACAAGGACCTGACATAGCAAATCTATAGGTTATGGTGGTTATTGGACCTACTTATTCTCCCCAGATTGGTATGATTTTCAGAGAGTCTTTCCAAGCTCTGAGATGGTCGTATTTCTGGGGCCTGGTTTCTGGAGGTATTCAGTTCTCTGTGGTTGGAGGTATTCATGACGGGATGACTTGAACCTTCAGTCACCGCCCGGATGAAGATGAAGTGCAGGTAGTGTGCCTGGGAAGAAGGTGTATACTCTCCATGAGCCAATACCAAGGAACATTCTGCTGTGCTCTTTACTGAGAGAAAGAACAGTGTCGCAAAGATTGCAGAGCTTCTGGAGACCAAGAACAGGACACAACCAGTCCTAAGCTTCTGGTTCCTGATCTACTAACACAATGAAGTCGAGAGCTCATGGGTGGCACCAGCATCAGCCCGAGTGACATAATACACCATGGAGCCAGCTGTGCCTTGGAAAGTGTCGTTTCACTTCTAGCCTTTGGTAGATTTGACGTGATTACTAGTTCATCCTATGTGAGCTTTTGTTAAAATCCAATTTTCAGTTTTTCCAATTTCCCTCAGTTATGATGATGGTTCTATAAATTGTGAATATATATTCCACTCCGAAGAAGTTTAACAAAAAGAAGCTTTCAAAAATTTAAAGTCAGGAAGGATAAGAAACCCAAAATCCATATATACATCATATATATATCCATATGTATGTATGTAAGTATGTAAGTATGTATGTATGTATGTATGTATGTATGTATCTATCTATCTATCTATCTATATATATATATATATATATATGCACACATGATTCAGCTAACACTAATGATGACCTTAAAACAGCAGTCTCAATCACTATAAGCGGTTTCTTGTCAGGCCAGCTGCAAGGAGTGGATTTGATTACCTCCATGCATTCTGTGTGGCCGGGAACTTAATGCTGAGACTCAGCAGGAGACAGCGTGTGAAGAGGGAATTGACTCACACTGTGATTTGTAATAAAGGGAACCTTTTTCTGCAAAATTTTATCTGAGAGTTAAGAACTCCTGTGAGATTTTTCACTATCAACTCAGCATGGTGCTATTATTTTGTTATTGAGACACTTACATTTTTGTTTTTCTTACCTCTTACAGAGGAATCAATAGTCTGAAAGTTCAGCAGAAAGCAGCAGTCCCTACCTATATTGTCCAGTTTGGTACTACAGAGATTGCCACCAGCAATTTAGCAGACTCACCTGAAACTTTGTTTGCACCCACTGAATTATTTTTTAACAGGAAAAACAGTGATAGGTTTTCCTATGATTTAAGAGATTAACAAGAAAAGCTGTAAGTACCCAGCCTTTCCTGTTATCCATGCTCTGTTACTGTAGTGATACTGTGATGCCTGCCAAACTGATGCTTTTTCTCTACAAACCAGTGTTTCTCCATCAAAAACACAAGCAATTGGGGGGGGGAGTGTTTTCATAATTGATTTTCTACCATCTCAAATGATTCTAGCTTGTGTCAAGTCGACATAAACTCGCCAGCAAAATATTTGTCTGAAGTTTTATGAGTGCTAAGAATTATAGTTCTGTCTGAACTCAACAAAAATAATGAGCAGATCTTAATGAAAATGAATCTTTTTTTGCACATTATGGAATATTATCTTTATTAAATGGATAATTAGTATGTAGCTTGAGAATCTGTACAGAGAGGTGGAGAGTTTTGACTCAGAGTAGAACCAAAGGTTAACAAAGTAAGTGCATGAATTATATAATTATTTATTAAGTAAAAATCAATAAAATATTTGATAAACTTCAAGCAGCATAAAAAGTGCATATACTCTCAAATATTTGAAGTGGCATTACCTGACAATACTCTGTCATTATTTGGAAGTATTCTTTGAACAACACCTTGAATAGTGTTAACTGTTATATACATTTTAAATAAGTACCATGGTATGCAACACTAAGGATAGAAAAGAGAAGTTTGAAAAAAAAAGAAAGAAAAGAAAAAAGAAAAAGAATACAAAGAAGACATGGAGCAAAGATTCCTGGCAGATTCCTAGCTCCTTGGTCCAAACATTCCTCAGGATTTAATGGCATACTGTTATTGGATTCTTGAACTTCCACACACAACATTCCCACAATGCTAAGTTTATATTTCAATAACATAAGGTCAGATGTTTATTAGCTATTTAAAATCAATAATGCCTGATTAGTTTCAAAAAATGATAAACATCTATGAATTAAATAATCTGTAGTTGAAAGATATTAAGGAAAACACAATGTCATTTTATATTATATTTAGCTTTTATTCAATACTTACAGTATTATAAGCACTTATGGATGCCTATAAGTGTTTAGGAGTATTTATGGTCATAGTGCACACCGTATCTATGCAGCAATGCCATGGTTCCTGCAGGTTGAAAGCCTTGGCTCAGCATGATCCCAAACTGAACTCTCACCTTTCCCCTCCCACCCTGGTTCTCATTTTACTACATATTCCCCTTAGTTTAACCCAATTCTTTTATCCCCAAAATACCATTTCATGAAAATTTTACAAAAATAAACAAAAAGGAAAATGATCCTTTACTGCATCCACCCACACCCATCTCATCACCAACTGTGGAAAGATCCCTTTCCCAGGGAATTTGCACCTTATGCATCCCCTCCAAGCCATCATTTTGTCAAAGTGGGGTACTATAAGAAGTCGTAGTGTTTCTGCATACCTTGTTTACCTATCTCAGGACTCATGTTCCGATGTCCATGAAATAGGAAGAATCAACAGTATAAAAACAAATCCAATCTGAGCACATTCCTTTCTCTTCAAAACCTTCTCCCCGGCACCATGAGTAAGCCTGCCCTTCCTGGAGACTTTCTTTACTATTCTCCTCACACATTCTGTTCCGGCTCTCATCTTACTGATCCCCCACCACCACAAAAAGATTCAACTTCATGATGAGTGCAACTGCTGATTCTCCTACTTGGGATGCTGTTTATAAATTAGCCCTTTAGCTTACGCAGCATTTCCCTGAGTCAGCCACTATACTGAAATCCAAGAGACTTTCCCTAACTGCCCATCCTGTGGTACTCAACCACCCCTATCTCTGTCCAGAGCTTTACCTTGCTTTCCTTCACTTACCTATGTGCGTTTGTTTCTTAAGACCTCCTAGTAAAATGCCCACTTTATGAAATAGCTGTTGATCATGCTCATTCACACATCTATTCCCAGGATCTCAGAAAAGAACTTAAAATAACGGAGGTCCAGTAAGCAAAGGTGTGAGATAGTAACATGGCTTCACTATTTGAGTCTTCCTGAAGACCACACCTTTCTGGGTTTTTCCCATTCAGAATGTTGTCTTATTTCCACAAGCCCCTTATGCTTCTGCATTTTCCTTTTATCTTATACTCAAAGCTTGATTCACCATAAATAGAAACACACATGAAGAACTACAATTCTCTTGGCCCATTTTCATCTCTTCCAAAGTGCTACATATACCATAGAAGATTTCAATTAATGACAATGAAATTTTCCCTCTCATTTTAGTGTTTTTGGCCTGTGTGTGTGTGTGTGTGTGTGTTATGCATCCATGTGTGGGATCACTCATCCTTGCATGAACATGTAGAGGACAGAAGTTGACGTTAGGGGTCTTCCTCTATCATTCTCCATGTTAATTTTGAGGCACGGTCTCTCACTAAAATCTGGAACTTAATTCTTTTACCAAGACTGACTGGTCAGCAAGCCCCAGCAGCTGCCAGGCTCTCCCTCTGAGCTTTTCAGTTAAAGATGTGCACCACATTCACACAAGATTTTATATGGATACCTGAGAGGCACACACAGCTTAGACAGCAAGTTTTACTTACCAAAGAATCTACCCATCCCTCATTTTAAATATTTGAATGATATGACTGAATAAATACATAGAAATATACACAGTAGTGACAATACACATAACAATTTTGGGCCTCCAAACTTTTTTAAACATGAAAAGTTATCCCATCTTCCACCATTTACCATGTAGTAAGGACTTATTTTGTAAATAATATGTCTCAGGTAAAAGGTGTCAGATTCCTGACTAAACTTTGTATCAGCTTAATTACAAGTTGAGTTATATTTTCTGACTTTGCATTAATGTCTAAGTTTGTAAACATCAGTGTCTCGTATATGAAAGATATTTCAGATGAATGTATTTTGTCAGTTCTATTAGGATTTCCATATTTAACCTTCCTTCAGTACTTAAGATATTTGTCAGTGTTTTATGTTAAAACAGTAACAACATATTTAAAATACACCCAGCATTAAGGATTTGTATCTTGAATGGAACCTACCAACTATGATCACTTTATTTTGGGATCAAATTTTGACTATTAATTAGCCAGTGTATAATGATTTATATGATTTTAGTGCCCAGAACATGATAGCAATTATTACTGAAGGGTTTAAATTTAATGAGCAATGATTTGAAGAAGGCATTTAAGAGGAGGGTATTTGTTGGTAAAATGGAATAAATGCTTAGATTACAGGATGAGCATACTAGAGAGATTAAAGACACACTAATGCTTTTTGTAGTGTGTTTTTAAATGTATTTATTTATTCTTATGTGTGTGAACATTTGTCTGCATGTATGTATAGGCACCACATACATACTTGGTGTCCTTGGAGACCAGAAGAGAACATCAGATCCCCATGGAACCAAAATTACAGAGGCTTGTAAACTGTCATATGGATTCAAGGAATCCACCCCAGGCCCTCTGTAAGAGCAGCATGTGCTCTTAACTAGCGAGTCATCTCTCCAGTCCCAACAATAATCCTTTCTTATTGGATAATTGCCTGACTTGTGTCATTTCAGTTTAAAATTAATAGTAGAGTCTTATGATTACAAAATCCTGGGACACAAGCAAGAAATTCCCTTTCCAAGCTTCATAATACAGCAGAAGCAGACATGGAGGGTACAACAATGTGACTACTGGACTAGTGATTTTTCAAAGTAAGGTCAGAGGATCCTAGAAGATACAAGATGATCTGGACCTACAGAGGGTTCATGCCGCATAGCCTTATCCCCTGGGCAGATTGACTACTGTCTTCATAAGACCAGTTATGTCTGCTTATACAAAGACAGCCACAGCTGGGCCAGTTGAGTGCTGATGTTCTCTCATAATGGGAAGGGTTAGTGGAAGCTCACCTGAATATCCAGTCACCCTTCCAAGCCAACTGTATGCAATTCTGCCCTAATTGCATGTGGGTTTTCGGGCTTGGGGGATAGGCTAGATTACACAGCCTGGAAAGGACTTGGTGAAGGAGACTCCACTTATGAAGCTACAGGAAAGCCATCATCTAGGCTGGATGAAGACTTTCCAGTATGGCTGCTCTGGGGTTACCCATGTTCCTGTTAGTAACACCTCATCATGTCCTGTAAGTAAGCCCAATAGACTCATGAGTGCCTCAGGAAGAACTTTAGTGGGATGGAACTTTTGTTTGTCCCTGGGACCTTTCAAAGAGGTGGTGGAGTGGACACTGCTGGGTTCTCCCCAAGGAGAAAATTCTGGAGAAAGGAAATGGGAGGAGGGTACATAAAGACACTACATTTCCTGTTTACGCTGTACATTTCAATTCTGGATGACAATCACATATCTTTCAAATGGTCAGCGAAAGGGTAAGTCATGGAAATGGGAGGATATCCATCTGTGTATACAGTGTCTACACTGATGCTCCTACTTAGCAGTTTTTCCCTAATGTTTATTAGGTTCCAAGCAAATCCTATGGCCATATGATTATTCATATCATGCTTGTAGTAATTTATCAGTATTTCCAATTTGACAGCTGATCAAACTCTGTAAAGACGGGATCACCTCAGCAGAGTTGATTCTTGAAACACAAGGTACTGATGTCACATACACTGCAATGATGACATCTATGAAATGAAAACTTTTTTTTTTCCTAAGTGTTCACACGTAAATCCATGGCTTGACTTCTGTTGAAAATGACATTTGTGTGCTGCAACTAACATTACCTTCTACTTTCATGGAACGGAGTTTACCTTCTGAACCAGTAAATTTAGCTCTTCCTCACTACAGATTTCTTGGGGGTACTTACGTATTCTTCATAAGCCTCATGGGCTGGAGGTGGGGGTGCTCTGTACCCGGGTACTGCTGCTGTCCCGCGAGCACGAGGTGTAGGGACACCTCTCGCTATTGGGGGCACTGGAAGAGCTCCACGGGTCACAGTGGTCCCCCGAGGGGTAAGAACACCGCGTCCAGGTGGTGGTGGTGGAGGAATAGCACCCCCACGGCCCCTATGAGAAATAAGTGACATGCAGATGAAGGAAAAGAAAGAGGAAAGTAAGTGCTCAGCTCACTAGCTCCACACAAATCGGTCTCACTTTCTGATATATTATGCAATACATAAAGTGCTTTGAGTCACATTAAAATACATTTCTTTAAATATTACGACTTAGTTCTCATGAAAACTATGCCACATATTTGATATTTTCTATTATATAATTTAAAAGGGGGGCAAAGGAAAGGAAACAGAAAACCGATGTCTTCCTTGATTATATTCCAAAGTTAAAAAGGACAAAAGAGTATTATCTGAGATGTAGTACATTGGCTACATGTGGGACTGTGTGTGTGTGTGTGTGTGTGTGTGTGTGTGTGTGTAGACTACCTCCATGTTGGGAGTTGTTGGCAGTGATCTCCAGTGTGAACATATTTTTAAAAAAATCATCTTAATAAGGTGTGGCATTCTGACCAGAGTGATGCCACTGTGTGATTACAATAGCTTGAGTTTCACATCACTGATTTATTATCATGCCGTCACCTCCCGAGATGGTGAAGTCACTGACATATTTTCAAATGGTCTTCAGGGCTGCTGAACTAATGCCCAGCAATGAGAAGGCTGAATGAATGCCCTGGACCACAGACTTAACACAAAAGCGATCTGAACAAAAAGCATGAGATCAAAGGAGGCAGTCATTTTTATGACATTCTGAAACATTCAGAAAGGATGTTTATCTGAAATCTTTGGGCAAATACATGGTTATTTCACTTTTTATTATGTCTGAAAGTTGACCTCTAGCAAGCACCGCTATCAGCAGGAACACTAAAGCTTTGGGAAAAATGATGGTCTTTGGAACGCCAACAATCATAGTGTTCAGCTGTACCATCACAAGGGAAGTGGGGTTACCCTTTCTGCTCTGAATAGCCATCAACTTGCTCTTTCGTCCTGGCAGAAAATGAGTTTTGGAAGTGAAGAGTAAGAATGCTGGTAGAGCTTTTAAAATTCTTGGCTTACCCAACCTAAGAGTAGAGAATATACAAAACAGTAGCCGAGAGTGGAGGACATAACGGGCCCAAAGCTGCAGTGCCAGCTTCAAGTATAATGGCCGCGAAGATGAGCTAATGTCATCACACAACAGAAAAATATCTGTGCAGTGCAATTCCCTCAGCTTCTGAGTTGTTCACATGTATGAACACATGGGGTCCAGCTCTTAATGATGCTTTGGGGGGCTGTAGAATCTCTAGAATGAAGAGCCTTACTGGAGGAATTAGTTAATGGTGGACAGGATTATAGCCCAGTCCTGTCCACTCTTTGCTTTCTGCTCTGATGAGAGACACAGGAGCAAAGCTCTCCCAGCCACTGGTTCCCATCACGATAAGCCATCTTTCACGGTGCCTTTCCAAATATGATGGACTGCATCCCCTTTCCACTGTGAGTCAGAATAAACCTTTCTTTCCTCCATTAAGTTGCTTCTTGCTGGGTGAGTATTTGCTCATAACAACAAGACAAGTCACTAATACAGCCTCCAAGTGCCTGTTCCTCATCAGTAACATATTCCCAGGTCTGACAACTAGTGTAATAATTCCTGCTCAGTTTAGCATTTTAATACTATCAAAATGTCGATGTGTTGATAATAAACTGCATGTGCTGGCTATATCAATGAATAATGGTGGGTGAACATTTTAATTACCTAGACCTGAAATAATATTTTTTCCTAATGAGTGGTATCTAGATTTCTAAATCTATATAATGTTTCTGCTCTGCAATTATGTCATGCTCATATTGATTCTGGTTTTTCTTTACATTTCTTCTTCAACTGACTCTTAGACCCAGCCACAGCAAAACCTCATCCAGAGTCTGTCTCATTCTCACTTATATGTTCTGTCATTTCCTGGCAGCATTAACACCATTGCCTTCTCCTATTCAACCTAAAACATGCATCATCTATTTTAGGATACTGTCCAAGGCTAAATCCCTGGTGCAGTATTCTTTTAGTTTCTGACTTCTTCAAAGAGCATTTTCTGCATTTAATCTTCACTTCATGTTCATTTCTGAACCAAATGTCATCTCTTCAGGTCTTGTTTTCAGCACTCTGGGAAGACACTCGGCTGAGCCCGCCAAGCCCCCAGCCTACCAATTTCTTCTTATAGCTCCCATGACCCTGTGCCTCCTGAGTTATATTTAAGACTTCTCCAAACTATTATCTGGAAACTGTGTCTTCAGACTTTTATTCTTTTCTCTACTCTGCCTCTCTAAATTTCATGTACTATTCATTTCTGCCAGCCTTGGGTCACGGGTTTGTCTCCATTGTCTCCCCAGTCATGATTCAGTCTCTTTTACCACTTCTTACCCCCCAAACCCAGCTAATTGCTTATCATCACAGCAATTACTGAGATCCTTTCTAGAAACAGATATGGATACCCTCCTCTTTCAAAACTCTATTAGTTTTACATGTTGTCCACAAAATCATTCAAAATCTGCTCTTAATGATAATAGTGTTTCATTATTTATTTGATTAAGAAACAAACTGAAACTTTAGAATAAAGATTTACCAAAGTCAAAGTCCATTCAAATTTGGCAAATACTCTGAGCCAAAAGAAACATTTCTCCCCTAAGGTTCTATCAAGCACATGATTCCCTGTTAATAATAGAACAGAATCTATTGCTATGATGCTTTTAAGATTCCATAATAACAAAGGTGAATTATTTTAAGTAGTTAGACTCTCAAAGAATACAGAAGAAATGTGTGGCTTTGTTTGGTGTCTCAAATATGTAGTTAAGGTATACCTGGCAAACTGCTGGAACTGTTAAAAATGACATTTCTGAACCAAAAAACATGCTGAGGTTCTATTAAGATTACTTGCAAGGATACTACTTCAGAATCCAACAAAATCAGGCTAGAAATGCAAACATTTTATAAAGACTCACGTCATATGAAGTGTTGGATCTTGTCAGATCGACACATATCAATAAGCAAATGACCCGGCCAGCTGTTACAATGATTACTTTTTAGTTTTTAGGATGAAATATGAAAAGAAGTGCTGGAATTTTTTATGGTCTTTTCCTTCAGGTAGATTTAATTCTCCCAGAATTTCTGCATTGATCCATATATATAATTAATTGCTGAGTATTCCACTTGGGAATTCTTAATTTTTTTTTTCTGATAAATGAGCATGGTTTTAAAATATTAAATGTAAAAACAATGGTATATTCCTAATGATGGAAGTGTTTGAGGGCATTAATTAAAGTTACAGAATACTTTAGCACATCTTAAGATACTTTTATTGTGACAGATGAGTTTTTTTTTTTTTTTTTGGTTTTTCGAGACAGGGTTTCTCTGTGTAGCTTTGCTCCTTTCCTGGAACTCACTTGGTAGCCCAGGCTGGCCTCGAACTCACAGAGATCCGCCTGCCTCTGCCTCCGGAGTGCTGGGATTAAAGGCGTGCGCCACCACCGCCCGGCGACAGATGAGTTTTTTTAGGGTGCGTCCTTTACAAATATGAGTCAGCTATACAGAAAAGGAAGTTAATTATTACACAGCCTGTGTGTGAGTGCTGTGTGTGTGTGTGTGTGTGTGTGATAACTTTTAAACAGAAAAAGGTTTATTTTGGCTCCTGTTTCTACAAGTTCCAGGCCATAATTGGAAAACTCTCTGCTTTAAGGCCTCTGATAAAAGGCCAGAGTGTAGGGGCACCCAGAATAGATATGGGGCAGCAAGGTGGGCAAAGCTGTTGAGCTTGTGGGGATGCACGACAAAAGAAAACCCAAGATACACTAACAGTTACAGCATCCTTGGAAGACATTCAATTCTATGGCCCCAGACTTCCCACTATGCCTTATGTTTTGATGTTTCTATTCTGCCTATGGAATAGATGCTCAGGAATGTTAGTCTAAGTTCTCTTTTTTTCTGTTTTGTCTCTAGCTTTGGTACCAGAGTATGCACACATCTTTGCCCTTTTGCAAATCAATGTTTTCTGTTAAAAGCTTACAAAATTCAGAACCCTACAAAACCAGAAGACTATTATCATCATCAAGGATTTTGCAAAGCCAAATATATGTATGGACTTTGTATAACCATGCTGGTAGTCACACCAAAGTGAGCTTCTGGATTTTCTTAAGTGACGGAGATATCTAATTCATTTATTAGTCAACTTGACAATATTATATTCTTTCAAGAACCGTATATAACATGAATAAAATATGTAGTTTTATGTCATGCAAAGACTTTCTTGTTTTAAAAAAGCAAAGGACTATGTCATCTCTGTATCCTAATCCTGGAAACAGAACAGGGAAATAAAGACTCTCAGGTTACCAACCTTATTTTTTAAGGATAGTTGTTAAGTGCTCAAATTCATGAATTCTGGAGTCAGAATGAATCTATTATTTTAGGTATCATTTTAATATTCTACCCAACATTTGCCGTTGTTTTGTTTTTAAAACTATTTCCACGGCTGGCCTGAAATACACCATGGAGATCAGGCTGGCACTAAACTCACAGAGATCCACTTCTCTTAGGCTCTTGAATTCTGGGATCAAAGGCATGGGCTACCATACTTGGCCCACACAACTTTTGTTCCTCAGTTCTTCACTTATAAAAAGTAGTTATCTCAAGTTCAAGAAAATGTAATGAGATAATGTGTATAATCTCTTATGTGCTATTTGACCCTCCATTCCTGCTGTTTTGCTGTGAGTGTTAATGAGGCTGTTGTCATATGTGCTATTTAAGCATCCAGTCTTACTGTCTTAGTATGGTGTGAGTGTTGTTGAGATTGTTTAGCTCTGTTTAGAATCATGACACACACAGCAGAACAGCAAAGGCCTGCAGTCATCATTTGCTGTTAATACACCAAGAGAGAGAACTCAGGTACCTTGAAGGAGCTATGGGAGTTATTCTGATTCCTCTGCCTCTAAGACCTCGGCCACGGCCAGACTCTTCTGAGCCATTTAAGTAAGACAACTCTCGGAGTTGTTCTTGACGAATTTCATCATTGTAGTCCTAGAAGAAAAAAAAAACCAGAATATGATGAATTAGTATGAGACATTGGGTTCTTAGCCCTGAAACACATTCCCCAAACAATAAGAAAAAGGCTGAGGATACAGTTCAGTGATAGAACATTTGTCTAGCATGTTAGGGACCCCAAGTTCTGTTGCCAGTGTTTCAAAACAGAAGAAAATCAAACAACATAACAATGCTGTGTGGCCAGAGCTGAGTCTAGCTCCATACCTTGCCTCAGAGCTCTGATCCTGGTACTCAAGAGCCTGAAGTAAGAAAGGATGCTCCCAGAGAGTTCAGGGACTGCCTGAGAACATCATGAATTCTAGGTCAATCTTGGTTAATGTGTAACAAAACAAACAAAACAGCTTTGTCTGTTCCCTTAATCATTATATACAAAACCCCTCAAATGATATTAAAGAAGGTGTAAATCTCTTCAAGTCTCTTATCACATAGAGAAAATGAAGGTGCTTCTTTGATCAAGAAAGTACTCTTCATGACACTAGATTCAATTCTCTTAACTATCACTTTAGGCTTTATCTGAAAAGGGAAAGTAGCAGGATAGTATCAGTACATGGGAGGTACCTCAGCTACAACTGTCAACATCAATGTGATGGAAGATAAACTGCACTTGGGTGAATATGTGCAGATTATGAGTGCATGCTATTCAAACAGTTCCTGAGTCACAGTGCAGAAGGGAACAGTCCCAAGACCCAGAGCAATTGAGACTGTCTTAGATTCATTAAAACAAAGTGCATCCACAGGCTCTGTGGAAATCTGTTGAATCTCACTGAAAAACCTGGCTTGTAACATTTTCAAATCAAGGAACTTGCTTGTGTGTCTTATCCATGGCAAGTGGGAGTCACATAAATCAGATTTCACAGTCACAACCAGAGACTTGGGTGAAGCACATGTCATCCTTCAGTCATTTATGTAGAATGACTGAAGTCATTTAAAAAGAACTAGAAAGTAGGTGTGAGTCATTATAGATGGATTTAACCTTTAATAAAAAGTGCTAGCCCTAATTATTTCATCAAATACATGTACACACATATACAGACACACAAACACTCAGTACACACATATACAGACACACAAACACTCAGTCACAGACACAGATACACACACAGACACAGACAGATAGAGAGACCGACACACATACACACACCCTTGTGGAACAATATAAAATGGAGTAGTTGTTTATTTGTGCTAAATTACCAATATGATCTTTTTCTCTAACACACATTTATGTGATATCCACCTCTGCTATTATCTAACATTGGAGGAGAATCTATATTCTAAAACTTAAAACTTTTGTAGCAGTTGAGCCAACAGAAATGACATATGAGATGGAAGTCTAGTGTATCAGCAAACGATGCCCATTTAGTTCATTATAAAATTAATCTATGTGTTAAGTAAACTGAAATAAAGAAGCCACAGTCAGCCACACACTTCTCCTGTGCAAGGTCTGGGGAATTCTTAATGCACAGCTTTACCTCATGCTCCAGAAACTGACTTGATTACAAACAAAGGGCTGGTCATGCCAAAGTACTAATTTTCTTATTTTCAATATGTTGCTTTCATGTTTATCCTCTTCAACACCTGATTATAGTGATGGTTTATCACAGATAATAGAAGAGCTATATAGTGAAAACTGCAGTTTCTAACAAGTCATATATTATTCAATTTCTGCTTCCTAATTTTCATATTCATGCCCCAACTAAACTGGAGAACAAAACACACATTTCTATTATTTTACTAGGATCAGGAATGCAGAACATTGCCACTGCTGCTGGAGTCAATCAGTCAACCATCAAAGTGGAACATGAATCCCTAAACTTCACATGTAACATTGCTGATTATAATGCTGTATCTGAAGCTCCTTCTCTGAGGTAAATCTATATTTTTAGTTCTTATGGATTAAAAAAAAATAGACTGGCATTATTCTGTAGAAGACAGATAGGATATAACAGATCCCAGTTTGTTCAGAACTTCCTGGATCCATGCCTTTGAAAGTTGTAGTAACCTTGACTTGGCACTGGCTGTGTGAAACTTTTCAGCTAAGTACAAAAGGTAACCAAAGTGACTGGAAAGTGCCTGTGTACTGGAACTTGAGCTTTTTGCCATTGGAAACTGTTATGTCACAAGGTGGGGGAAGTCTGGCTCAGCTTTCTGGAAGTTATGAGAACATGTGGATAGATTCTAGTCACTCTGTCCCTTCTGCTATCCTTTCTGAGATACAAGAGAAGCCATTCAGAGCTCTGGTCAAACTGGTAGAGACCAGCAACCTCACCCAAAAATCTCAGAAATCTACTTTGTCCCAGGACAAAGGATAATAACCTGGTAATCAAAGCCATTAGGACTCTTGTGTTGATTTGATGTAAGGGTTCCAAGAACAGCGATCATTTGTCAGCACAGGACGTGAGCGTTGTGTGTCAGAGGCCTGCTTAAACAGCTATTCTCCACATATCAGGATGAGAGTTCTTAGACCTCCATGTTATCATTTATATCTTGGGTCAGGTACCACCTCAGATGGAATTCGATGTAGCTGAATAAAAAAACTAGGTATCATAATAGTTGGAGACATTTACTGAATCTCTTTGTTTAATGTGTGAGTGCACTAACTCGATGGCGCGGCTATTTCGCTGCTCTGGAAAATTCTATTAACCAGTAAAGATTTGCCAATCTTGGTTATATGAATATTTCACACTGAAGAATAGTTCTTAATGTAAGTAAAGCCACTATTGACAATATACACCTGAATTCCTTATGGGCTTAGCTGGAAATGTTCCCTTTAAGAGATTAATTACTTTCCAGGTTTATGGTGGCCAAGTGAATGGAGACAAGTAATTACAAGTGTAACTGACCATGAACTGCAGCTGCTACCTTCTGAAATACTACATCCTCAAGGCCATGTTACTGAGGGCTCCTGATGCTAAAATAAGTCTATTCCAGAGGAAACACTGGATTCCTGTATTTTAAGGACTCCCTTATGGTATTGCTGAACTATCTTTTTACTTCAGCTCATCAGAGAAGTCCAGAAACTCACACTTCTATTTCCTTGGTTACAGATATTGTGTGGAAGAGCCCTTCTTATTTTCCATAACTATTTTGATTTTGTCACAAGAGCACTTTCTCTAATAAAATCCCTCCATGTTTAATCCACTTTTAGCATTCACTTTTTCAAGAACTCAAGTGGAAATGTAGTATTCTGACAAAATCAAGCTCCTAAAAATCGCAGAGCTGAGAGCTTTGGCAAACTCAGTTGTATTAATGCTGATGGAAGCTATTCCATTCACCATACCCTGTACTGTGACTAAATCAGTGTGACTGCCATTATCCTACTTAAAATGGCTATAGATAGGCTAAATATTAGACTGACTAGCAATAACTGAAAAGTGCAATACTTTGGATTTAAAGAAAAAATATAACTTGTTTAATGCATTGCTTAATGAGAGACTAGGGAAGACTCATGGAGGCGGGCACACATGAGAACTGTTTTGAGGCAGTGAACAGAACAATGTCGTTAGTGCAGAAGGACTATGGTGGCAGCGAACAAGCTGCTTTTGCACGAGTGTGATGAGATGTGAGACAAAGAAGAAGACATCTAATAGCTTAAGGGTGTTTGGGTAGAGAGTAACACACTTCTACTTTTTTTTTTTTGTCATTTCTAAAATGTTTCGACTTTTTTTAAGCACCGCAGTTGGTTTTAGAAATATACTACTTGAAATAATAGCATGTACACTCACAATACTTTTCATATGCTCCATTCCCTGAATGAGATCAAATTTACTCTATGAGAGAGAAAGAGTTTCCATGAAATGTACGAGTGTTCCCTTTCGCCTCTCAGATAGGGCCCTCCCACTGTGCTGGCATATGGCGAAAACAGTACACACAAAAAAAGCTGAGAGCAGGCGGGTGTTTGGATGTTTCTAGAAAGGAATAATGTGCACAGGCTGCACATTAAACGTATATGCACACTTTCCAGTTGCATACAGTCTTGTCCATCTGCTGTGGTGGCATTTTGCCAAACTACAAATTGGGAAGATTATTTAACTTACATTTAGATGGCAGGTAATGGCAGGTGTTAATAGGCAACCTGGGGGTTCAGTCGGGGACCACTTTCCTGCCAAATCCTCTCCATTAAGACTCAGCAGGCACTGGTGCCACACATTTAAAACTGTGGCCATGGGCTGAGGCGATGCCCCAGTGGATAAAGGCACTTGCTGTCAAGCTTGACAATCTGAGTGATCCTGGAAATCTACCTGGTGGAAGGAGAGAGCTGACACCTGCAAGCTGTCTTCTTCCTCCACACAGTTGTCATGGTACCACGCTGTATGTCAGGTAGATACAGTGTGTGCCCAGTGCACACCCATTTACACACACACACACACACACACACACACACACTCATAAATAAGTACATGAATGTAAACAAAAAAATGAAGTGAAGATGTTAATCCTTTTGGGTTATAACAAAGAGAGCTGAAGAAATATCAACCTCTACACATCATAGCAATTAACAAGAAATTGAAATTGGATGTGGTTGCACAAGCCTGAAATTCTAGTACCTTGGAAGCCAAGACAGAGGATTATGAGTTAAAGGCCACCCTGTGTTACAAAAGTAAAAACTAAATAAAAAGAAAATGTGGGCACTGAGCCAATATCATACTTATAACTAAGCTGGAATGGATAGGAAACTTTAAAAAATATTAGTAGAGATTATGTAATAAAACAAAAGATTAGGTAGCTTTACTCAGCTCACACTAGAAATCAGAAAATCCATTTGTAAAATACAGTCAATGAAGAGTAAGTTAAGATTTATTAAGAATCTGCCTAATGAATGATTCTGTATAAAGTTCATATAAAAACATTATAATAGTATTATTGGAGAAAACAATATCAGAAATTCAAAATGTCTTTGATTCTGAGCCTTAAACTTCTATTGATGGCAACTTCGGATTCCAAATGTCTTTTCTTTATTTCCTTGTTATCAAAACCTCATTATAAGCTATTCAAAAGTCATGACCAATTGTGATGATAACAAAACAGATTGAATGCATATACTATGTATGATTATTAGAATGGCTTATTTTCTTTTTCATGTGTTTTTTTTTTTGAACAAAACATTGGCTACTGACATAGGAGGGCTACCTGTAAAGATCTGTGACATGAACAACAAAGAACTCAAAGATTTGTTGTAAGATTTTTAACTTAAGCTAGTCTCTCAAATCAGCTACCACCTCAAGACAGATTTAGAATACTAGAAAAATATTCATAAAACTACAGGTGTCAGATTTGAGCTGCTACAAATACCAAATTCCATTTATCAAAATAAAGTCAAAACGACTCTAAGCTTGTTTGTTAAATGTTCTTAGCAAATTCAGACAGAATTCCAGCATGGGGGAGGGGAAGCAGGCACACAGTCCACTCCTAGCTAAAGAGCTATTGGCATTTGATTGCTGCAGGAAGAGAGAGAGGCCAGTTTTCTTTAGTGGAGTGACAGGTATATCGCCCACATTTTAAGGCAGGCCCCATCCACAGGTAGTGGTCAACACAAACAAGACTGCCCTTTTTTAGAGAGAGAGAGAGAGAGAGAGGATTGGGAGAGAATCTCAGCGGAGGAGGTGAATATAATAAAATATATGAAATTCTCAAAGAATAAATGAAAATATCATTTAACTTTTTTTTCTTGGTAAGTTGTCAAGCACATGACATGGGAACCATATTGAGTTTTAAATAAAAGTAGGCATTAATTTAATCCTTTAAAATCCTATGGTAACTTTTACTTATAAGGCAAACTCTTTAAAACACTTTTTACAATAACAATCCAATGGCTCCCAAAGCTTCTTAAATGAAAAATCATGGTGGAAAGCATAATTCGAGAAAAACGTGTAACCATTCTGTTCATAAACAGGGTTGATGTGGGTGTTTGCTATCAATAGCCCTAAAACTTCAGGCCTCTTCGTAGACAAGGGAAATTCTAAACTGAATTTTTCTGAATGCCTGCAATTTTGATGTTTTGAAGCTTACAATTCAGTTTTACATTTTATAGGTATTTATAAAGTGTTGTTGACTAACCAACCAATCTGATTGCATTTGCAGTCTGCTCCACAGGAGGGAATTTCCTTCTGATTAGGTTAAAACCTATGGCTGTAAGGTAATGGGACCTGGGGGTGTGGTGGATAGCTACACTTACTATTTTGCTAAATGGTCACATTGGCAAAGTTCTTTCTAAATATCAGGTTTATACCCATGGATCTGCAGGGCTCTCAGCTTGGTCAGAAAAGACTCATTTTTCAGTAGGTGAGACTCATTCATGTTTATAATTAAATCTGTTTCTCAAGAATTGAACTTGTAACCTTAACAACAAATGGTTCTGTACCACCTCTTCTAGGAAATGGCAACCATGTCTTTGTTTTGAAAAGTTGTTTATAACCAAATCTTGCAACCCTACCATTGTTTCGAAAGGTTGTTAAGACTACCTTGCTATAACTACTTTGTTATGACCACCTTGCAATCATGTCTTTGTTTCAGGAGGTTGTTATGACTAACATATTTATTCTCTGTTGCTATAAACCTGCTTATTTTGCCCTTCAAATCCCCTATTTGGAAACCCCCTACCTCTGAGCTATAAAAGTTTTGTCTTCCTCACATCCAGTGCTTAGGGGGAGGCAACCCCTGCACATAAATTAAGAAAAACTTGATTAATGAATTGCTTGCTTTAATTAATTTGGCCGTGATGATTTTGGTTAGTCTTTGTCTTCCTATCTTTGGGATTAGCAAGTACTCTGAAAAACTATCTCATCACATGGTGCAGCTACAGTGGGAATGAACTTACATTAGCTGTGGATACCAACTAAAAAGCCTTTGCAAAATTTCAACATGAAAGGAGACTAGCTCATAAAACCCAACCCATAGCTGAGGAGTTATACAGATGACGGCTGCCTGAGGAGGGAGAATAATTTTCTGTGAGCAGAGGTCATTGGTAGGTTGCCCACACTTCCATAGATGGCTCCACTACCATGCATAAACAAGCAACACTAGTTAGACTCAGTGGGATATTACATATGTATGCATTTTTTTTTTGGTGGGGGGACAAGGTCTGTGTTTCACAGGCTGGCTTCAAATTCACTATCTAGCCCAGGGAGAGAGAGAATTTCTGATCTTCCTTTCTCTATCTACCTAGTGCTGAGCTTAAGTGTGTGCCACCATGTGTGGTTTCTGATATGCTGGGGGAATCTTTGCATGCTAAGCAAGCACTTTATCAACTCACCTAGATACTACCCCTTATATTTTTTAAATTATTGAAAATTTTAATAGTTGAAGTTATGTCTCTGAAGGCAGAGAACTAGCTATCACAAAATTATTTGTTATTCCTCTGAATTTTTTGTAAAGCAGTTTTAGAAATCTAGCAAACTTTCAATATACTCCAATAAATTATATCCCTATTTAGAATATGGAATATATTTAATCATAAACCAATATTAATTATAAAGCTCTGTCTAAACACAACAAAAGAATTTATTTGCACCATAATCATTAATGCAAGCAGTGATTTGATTATTACAAGCAGTTAGAAAATTAATGCAGGCTAAAGGAAAGAACCCATCATGATTTCAAAAGAATGAGAAGAAAAGATACATACCAGGAAAAAATTAATTAAAGCATATCTGATAGAGGACTGTTTTGTTCAAGACCCAAAGAACACTTAAAAATCAATGAGAAAAACAAGCAGTTAGGAAATGTGTAGAAGGTTGGATATGGCGCTTCCCCAAAGTAGATATATACAAGTGGGAATATCCTCTGAAAAGATGTTTGACAACATGTACTGCCAGGCAGCTGCACATTGAAGCAATAATGTGCTTGTGTATTCTTATTAAAATTTGGAAAATCCAAAAGTCTTCTAATACCAGACTAAGGAACAACAGGAAATGTTTGTTCCTAGTGGGGATTTGGAACAGCATGACCATTATGCATTACTATTTAATGGTTTGTGACAAAATTGAACATATTCTATACTTACAATGGAGAAATTATGCCTCTTTTCTTTCTCAAAGTAAGTCAGAAACTTACGGTCACACATTAACCTGCACAAGGATGTTAGAAAGTGCTTTTATTCATGAGCACTAGGACTTTTAAACAACTAAGATTTCATCTACGGGAATGAGAAAACCGGTGTATGTGGACAATGGAATGTTCACAGTAATATAAAATTGAGTGACCAAGACATGGAAAGACAGGGTGGTAGATTTAGTCTATGTAGAATACAAACAGAACCAGCTACATATATGTTCATATATGCAGAAACCTCATGCTAGCTAGATATTTTTTTAGCTAATTATCAGAGACAGGGCACCAATAAAGCCACCTTGGCAGAAACCGCTGACTTTCAAGCAATCCAAAGTACATTGTGAGTAAAACCAAATACATCTTTACAATTGCACCTTGATGAATGATAAGGGATTGATACCCACATTTATGGCATCCAGAGTTAAATGAGGAATGCTAGGCAAATCACAAGCAGGGGAAAATTTTTCTTAAATGCCTTACGTTTCCCATCAGTAGTCCATTATCCATTTTTTACTTCATTCTTGTTCTACTATCCTGACATCTTCTGTGCTTGTAGGTAGCACACCTTTGGGTACATCATCACTTACAATTAGAAAGAAAATGAAGACCGCAGGCACTGGCCACGCTAGCACAAATGTTGAATGCACAGACTGGAGTTAATGGGAAATGAATGGACAATATGTTTTCAAAATCAAAAGACATGGTTAGGAGTCAGAAAAGGTCTAGCAAGAGAAACAAAAATGTGAGAAAAGGCATGAGAGAAATGGGCCCGAGTAGCTCAAATTACAGCAGAATGAGCAATAAATGATAGTTTAGTAATTTGTGGGCAGGTTGCAAATCGACTGTGCAGAGCTTGATGAGATCGAAAGTCACAGTGTTATTAGATAAAACTGTGATGTCAGAATCGTTCCAGTAAACCAGCTGGCTCATAAAAGCCATTTTTTTTCTTTCAACTTGAATGCATTGGGTAACTTTTTTTTTTTAATGTAAAGAAACAGCAAAGAATGAGGATCTATGACAAGGAAAAGAGACAAACAACAGCAAACTCCAGCGAGTTGAGACTGTCCCAAACTGACAGAAATGCTGGATTTAGCTCTAAGGCAACTGAAACGGCAATTATAAGCTGTGGTGATACAATGTGTACCCCGATAAAGCTTGCCAGAGGAACAGAGGACAGAGCCAGCTACTAGATTAGACATAGAGGCCAGGCAGTGGTGGAACAAACCTTTAATCCTAGGGAGTGATGTCTGGGCAGAGAAAGGTATATAAGGCATGAGGAAACAGGAACTCACTCTCTTTAGTCTGAGGATTTCCTAGGGGTAAGGACTTGCTCTGCTTCTCTGATCTTTCAGCTTTCACCCCAATATCTGGCTCCAGGTTTTCTACTAATAAGACCTTTTAGGATTCGTGTTACAATAAGCTGTATTTCATATAATGAAACCATTAACTAACTAGATATGGAAGAAAAATGTGCAGATTGAAAGTCTACAGATTAAAGGCATAGAATGTAGATTTGCAAAATATACAACATGCAATTGTAGTAGAATAGACAATCCAGGATACAGGGTAATAAAATTGAGGCCATAGAGACAGAAATTATTTAATATGAACGCTGAAGATAAGAAATACACAAAATAAATAGAAGACATTATATCATCTGTTTCTACAGATTAAAATGTCACATAGGAAGATTATGAGCAAATTTATGCTAAATTAAAAATTTAGATGAAGTATCTGAACTACTTATAAAACAAAACTAACAAAATCATTGAAGAATATCTTAAGAATAGATGATGAAAATAATTCATGCCCAGAAAATATGTCACAATTATTATATTATTTAAAGAGCTTTCCAACAAGATAAAAATATAATGTCACTTGTCTTAATTAGTGAAGTTACAAAGAAAAATTATAAACTCCCAGAAAATTGGCTTACTTGCTAGAGGAGTGATCACTAAAAATGGCAAAATAAATAGCTGAAGAGACTCACTGTTTGACAGGTATGCATTAGTCACTATTTAATCCACGTTGTTATGTGTTCAATATATATTTTCAAAGAAAGAAAGATGATTCAGATTATTGCTATGGTAGTCTGAAGGAATAGCAATTCACAAAATTTTATTGAACAAATACAGTGTGCCAGTAAACAACAGCTCTCTCAAAGTTACATTGATAAAACTGTACTTTTGTTAAGAAATTTGTATTCCATGGGGGAAGAGAGGTGCCTAAGCAGGTAAAAGCACTTGCTCTTGCAGAAGCTCTGAGTTCAATTCCCAGCACTCATGTGGCAGTTCACACCTATCTGTAACTCCAGTTTCACAGACTCTTACTCCCTCTTCTGAACTCTGTAGGTATCAGGCATGCAAATAGTACATGTATATGCACACAAACACAACAGTCATACAAGAAATTAAATTAATAAATCTAACAAATTTTAAATGGAATTTTGAGGGTTATGATGTAATCACATTTTATTTATATGCAGTGACATCACATGCAACATTTGTAAAATATTTACTGCGTGGGAGGTGTTCTTTTTCATATGTGCTATGCATTCAATCCCCACATATCCACAAATCGGGTAGTAACTACTGACCTTTGGAGAATGAAAAGCTGAAACTGAGATTAAATACACGCTTACAACCAATTACACAGGGAATGTATCATTTGTGAGCTCAGTTAATCTTTTAGCGGTCCAAGAGAAACTTAAGACCACATTCATACTTTGAAAACACAGTTGATTCAATTCACAATGACAAAATCAAAGCATGCTCTAATTCTTATCCTCTGAAATTTCCATCAACAATTTATTTTGGGAAATTTATATTTATACACTAGTATGCATATCCATGCAATAACAATTGATGAAAAAAGGGGCTATGAATTTGAAGAAGGGTGGGGAGGGGTATATAGGAAGGTTTGTAGAGAGTAAAGGAATGGAGAAATGTTGTAATTAAAATACATTCTCAAAATAAACAAAGAAGTGAGAAAACATTTGGATGAGATATCTGTTTCAAATTTTACAGCTGAATTTTTCCATCAGTCTTGAGATTGCAGCTTGCCATAGTTCTGTACCAAGTAGAGAACTGTCGCCTCCATAGGCCAATGTAGAGAGCAACGCATTATCTTCCTGAGCTCTGTCTGTTCTTGACCCTTGTCTGCAAGTGTATATTTGGGGTCACAGGAAAGGCTATCTAAGTTCAACCTGTGTGCATTGGTGAGTGAATGCTTAACTCATTACATAAAATGCTATAACTACCATAGAACAAATGAAATTTTCCCTGTAGAAAACAATGTGACTGAAATCAAGTCACATTTTGATTGCCTATTCAAATCAATTTGCAATAAAGCCATTCTATTTTCAATCATATTTTTACTTTCATAGTGAACTTAGTTCCTGGAATTTAAACACACATAGACAGACGCATACACCACACATAAATACAATATGCTACTTGATATCTCAAATAGATATGTAAACAGTATTCACTAAAGTCATTTTAAGAAGCTTTAGTAAGACAATTTAATGACTAATTCAATCAAAATATGCATATTCAATAAAGTATTTTAATGTGTTTGTAGTGGTATCATATACTAAAATTTAATAAAAACATATGAGCATTTATTTAGTACTAAAAAACAGTTTCATGTTCATGAGAGCACTGTAGACTAGTCAATTCTTTAGTCTAACAAAAAGAGAGATATTACTTGGGCACAAGACATTGTCATTGATAAACATAATTTTAGAGTACATGCCTTGTATAGTCTCTTTCATAGATTACACAGGAGATTTTCCTAGATTACACAATGAGAGCTATCTAATTGAAGATAGACTCTCTCTTCAGTAAAAATTGTACAGCCCCACATATATGCATCTTTTGTCGAAATGTGAACTTAACTTTACCAGGTTTTCTTGATTAACAGAAACTTGGCTAAGGATGTTATAACGTATATTAAACTAAAAGAAATTAAAGTTCAAGTTGAAAAAGGTTGTGTCGTCACCATCAATGACTAGAAAATGCCCTTGGATAATCACATTGAAGTGAGAGGAATGTAGAACTATAGCTAGAGTTTTCCTGCCGGACCCACAGTCAGGACAAATCTCTGTCACCCGCCAGTCCCACAGCCGCTCAGACCCAACCAAGTAAACACAGAGACTTATATTGCTTACAAACTGTATGGCTGTGGCAGGCTTCTTGCTAACTGTCCTTATATCTTAAATTAATCCATTTCTATAAATCTATACCTTGCCACATGGCTCGTGGCTTACCGGCATCTTCACATGCTGTTTGTCATGGTGGCGGCTGGCAGTGTCTCCTCAGCCTTCCACTTCCCAGAATTCTCTCCTCCTTGTCCCGCCTATACTTCTTGCCTAGCCACTGGCCAATCAGTGTTTTATTAGCAACACATTTGCCATACAGAACATCCCACAGCACAGAACCCAAGAATTCCCTCAGACATATTATGGCAAAAAGAAGATATTGAGGACAGCAGTGATGTAACAACAGATGTGTGGGAGACGGAGGACATCATAGAGAGCTAAATGGGCTCACGGCCTCTCGAGGGAAACCGAGGAGAGATCTTGAAGTCCATCATTGCTACACACTGTCGTTCTAACAGCAGCTTTCTTTCTGTCTCTCATGGCATTCAAATTTCTTTCATTCTGTTCCTAGGAGAATCAGCCCCACCTGGAGGTACCTTCAAAATTTAGCAGCAATGAAAAGGAATAAGGCTTGTCATTCTTTATGACACTTCCTTTTATTCTAAAGACTATACATACTTTTTCATTAAGAGAACTTAGAATTTTGACTTCTGAGGGCTTGCATTGTGACACAGATATTGAAAGCGGAGGAAGGGGAAAAGTGAATTTGTTTTAAATATTTACTTTGCTTTGATAATTTCATACATGAATGGGATATTTATATCATTTCCACTCCCCTATTCTCTCCCTATAACTCCTCCTGTATCTCTCAAACTCATGACTTCTTATTCTTCTACTATTGTTATATATAATACACACATATACACATGCACATATGCATATGCAAACAGTACACACACACATACACACACACACACACACACACACACACATCTTTTATCTGTCTAATGTTGCATGTATGGATGTGTGTTTAGGGCTGACCACTTAGGGCTGAATAATCTATCAGGGATCTCACCCCTGAAGCAAACTGATTCTTCTTTCAGCATTCATTAATTCTCTGAAGCTCTTCAGCTAGCAATGGGGATTTGTGAAACTTCTCCCACATTGGTATGCCAACTGGTATTGTCATTACGCAGTCTTATTCAGGCAACTGTACTGTTGAGATTTCAAGGGTGCAGCTTCCCTGTCATATCTAGAAGACAGTAACTTGAAACAGGTTCCCTGGTCCTGTCGCTCTGAGAATCTTTCTGCCCACTCTTCCTTGATGTTCCCTGAGCCTTAGTGTAGGGGTGTCTTTGCAGATGTACCAACAGAGGTGAGGCACACCACCCTCAGTTGTTTTCAGCATTTTGGCAAGTTGGGAATTTCTGTAATGGTCTTTGGTTGATGGAAGAATAAGGTTCTTTTTAATATTTCTTTAAAAAAATATTTCTTTTTACATACCAACCCCTGTTCCCCCTCCCCCTTCTTCTCCTGCTGCCCCCACCACTACTCCCATCCCCTCCTCATAGAGGGTAAGGCCTCTATGACTACCTCCCTTGGGTAGTCAACCCAGGCTGTCATACCATGTTGGGGACTGACCTAGCCCCTCCCCCTGCATCAAGGCTGAGTAAGGCATTGCACCATAGGGAATGGGATCTAAAAAGACAGTTCATGTACCCGGGATAAGTCCTGGTCCCATTGCCAGGGGACCCACAACACATCAAGCAATACAACTTTCACCCACATTGAAATGGCCTAGTTTGGTCCCATGCAAGGCTCCCCAGCTGTCAGTCCAGAGTCCATGAGCTCCCACTAACTTGGGTCAGCTATCTCTGTGTTTTTTTTCCCCATCAGACAGAAACTTAACAGAGAAATAAGGGAACTAACAGATGTTATGACTCAAATGGACCTAACAGACATCTATAGAACATTTCACCCAAACAAAAGAATATGCAATCTTTTCAGCATCCTATGGAACCTTCTCTAAGAATAAGATTCTTTAATGAAGGCTTTGAACTACACTTATATGTGGACATAAATATTTAGAGAATATGAATTATATTGGCTAAGAAAATGCCAATAAGATGTTCTCCTCTCAGGTCTATGGTGTCTCCAGAATGGATAGTTTACTAGTTTTAGAGTACCAGACATGAATGCTCTTCTATTGATTATGACTTAAGTCCAACTAGACAACTGTCCCCACAGTAAAATGCCACAATTTCACCATTGTAGAAATTTCGTCATTTTGGTCATTGTGATTATAGGCTTTACAGTTGGATAGAACTATTGATTGCTTTTCTTCCTTGGCAGCTTGCACAGCACCGCTGGATACTATGAGAGCTAGTCCTCAGGAAAGAGTCCTCCAAGTAAAGTTTGGGTCAATTCCTCCAAGTCCTGTGGCCAAAATTCATAATGTCTTCAGCTATAAGGTCTCATTTTCAAGTTCTGAGAAGCAACCAAAGGCAGTGTCAATATCCTATATTAGGGGCAGAGAGTCTCTTGGGTCACCCTGACCAAAACTCAAAGGGAGGCTTCCCACGCCTGGCATTCATATTTTTGTTAGTCTCTCAAGAAGCATTATAATCCTGTTAAGCACAACGCCATTTAAGCTATATATGTGTGTGTGCACACACACATTTTTAAATAAGTTTATGAAGTAATGTTTTATTATGGCCTTTTCAAACATCCTCAATGATATACATCTCTCCTTCCTCCTACCTATGTGTTACCCTTCCTTTTCCAATCCCCAGTTAAAGCCTTATCTAGTTTTTCAATTTATTCTTTATAACACTTGTGTTCCGCCTTCCTCTCTAGAGTTTCTTTTATCTCCCACCTTAGCCCCTTTCTATTTTCCTGGATTCTATATTATTTAAGGTTATAAACTTGAAGATTTTAGTTAGGATCCATAAATAAGGGAAAATGTTTATTTGCCTTTGTGGGTATGGATGACCTCAGTCAGTATACTATTTCCTAGTTCCATCCATTTACTTGCAAATTTCAATGTTCTTTACATCTGGATATGATTTCATTGTGTATATGTACCACATTTTCAACAACCAGTCTTCAGTTAAATGATACTTAGGCTGTTTTCATTTCCTAGATGCTGTGAATAGAGCAAAAATTAACATGGCTAAGCAAATATCTCTGTGATAGTGCTGAGTCCCTTGGGTATATGCTAAGGAAATTATATCTGGGTCATATGCTAGACCTATCTGCTTTTAGCTCTTTTGAAGTATCTACATTGAATGCCTGAGTGGCTGTACCTGTTGGCAATCACCCCAATAGTGTATGAGGGGTCCTCTTTCCCCATATCTTTGCCAGTACTTGTTGCCATACATTTTCTTGATTTTAGACCTTCTGGTTAAGATGAAACCACAAAATAGTTTTAATTAGCATTTCCCAACTGAGCTGTTTAGATCTCCGTTTAGTACATTTTTTAATTGGGTCACTCATTTTCTTGGTTCTTTGTTTATTGAGATGTAATAGCTGGCAATGATTCTCTCCCACTCTGTTGGCTTCCTCTTCATATAATTGTTTTCATTGCTGTACAGAAACATTTAAGAAGTCCTGTTTGTAGCAGGAATCTTACAGGTACTTATTAATAAGATCAAACCTGAGGCCAGTTATTGGGGTGAATGCAGAAAGATCAGAGAAGCAGAACAAGCCACAGCTACATCACCTCGAAAGTTCCTCAGCTGATCCTGTTTCCTCAGACTGGAAGCTTATGTGTCCTCATCCCAATGGGTCTCAGCTGAACTGCTGCTTGAAAGCCTGAAAGCTTAACCAGCCAAATGCTTCTAGTTTCTGGTCTTCACGCCTTATATATCTTTCTGTTTTTGCCATCACTCCCTGGGATTAAAGGCTCACTCCCTGGGATTAAAGGCATGTGCCACCACGCCTGGCTGTTTCCAACGTGGCCTTGAACTCACAGAGATCCCAGATGGATTTCTGCCTCTGGAATGCTAGGATTAAAGGTGTGAGTGCTGTGGGATGTTCTGTATGGCAAATGTGTTGCTAATAAAACACTGATTGGCAAGTGACTAGGCAGGAAGTACAGGCGGGACTAACAGAGAGAATAAAAAGAGCAGGAAGGTGGAAGGAAACGCTGCCAGACGCTGCCAGCCACCGCCAGGACAAGCAACCTGTAAAGATGCCGGTAAGCCACGAGCCATGTGGCAAGGAACAGAATTATAGAAATGGATTAATTTAAAATATAAGAACAGTTAGCAAGAAGCCTGCCACAGCCATACAGTTTGTAAGCAATATAAGTCTCTGTGTTTACTTGGTTGGATCTGAGCGGCTGTGGGACTGGCAGGTGAAAGAGATTTATCCTGATCGTGGGCCAGGCAGGAAAACTCTAGCAACAGATTTCTGCCTCTGGAATGCTAGGATTAAAGATGTGAGTGCCACCATTTTCTAGCCTTTGTATCTAGTGGCTGTTCTGTCTCTGACCCCAGATAAGTTTATTAGGGTGCACAATATTTTGGGGAACACAATACCACCACACCTGTTTATCAATTGTTGCCCTTTCTTCACTGGCAAATAGAGCCCTATTCAGATATCCTTTCCTGTACCTAAATCCTTTGGGTTGCTGCTTTTTTATTTTTATTTTTCTGAGAATTTCACACATCAATACTGAATTTATACCATTTCCCTCTCCCTATTCCACTCCTACCATGTCACCTACAACCTTTCAAATCCATGATCACTTCTAATTATTAGTGTTTTATAGGTATAGAGTAGTACAACTCAACATGTCCGTTCGGTGTTGCTTATCTGTATGTGTGTTTAGGGGTGACAACTTGACACTGAATAGCCATCATGGGGCTTTTTCTTGTTTCTTCTCATCTCAGCAGCAATAAATTGCCTATAGTAATTCATCTAGCATAAACTTCACCTTAGTCTTGCGTAGCAGTCGCTGTATCTTCTTCTAGGATTTTCAGCATTCCAGATTGGACATTGAGTGAGGTCTTTCATTCATTTGGAATTAAGTTTTGGGCAAAGTGATAGATACAGATCTATTTTCTAACACCCTTTTTAAAGAAGGTGGTGTTTTTCAGTCAGGTGTTTTTTTTTTTGTCAAATACAAATGACTGTAATCATATGTACTCATGTTTGGGTCTTCTGTTTTGTTTCATCGACATTAATGTCTGTTTCTGAGCCAGCACAATGCTGTTTTGAGATATATGTAAGGTTCATATGACCTATTTTTTCATTTTGGCACTATTTCTGTTCTGGACTAGGAACTTTGTTCTGGATGAGCAATAGATAAAATAAAATGAAGATATTATGACTGAGGGATATCAAAGTAGCATAGTGATGGATCAGTTTCGTTTAGGAAGGCTATAGTCAAGCCCAGGCATTCCTGTGTTCTATACTGCATGCTGGGGGTCAGAATAGCCATGGGTACTTGGGATCTTACTACCTAGAAAACTACAGACATATCACCTGAGTTTCACAGTATATAATAAATTATGTGTATTGTTCTGCAAATAGGAAACAAATTCCTGTTTTGCTCGATTCTACTAAATCCTTGGTATTTTCTCTATGTTATATTCTCTACAATGTATTAGTATTCAATGAGCCTTGTAAGCAACACAGTGAAACCTACTCATTATTAATTTTTAAATCAAATTTTGGAACCAGTGAGTTTAAAAGCACTTTCCTTAAGGTTAAGATGGAACTAGGATGCATGGTTTCTCACTCTATATTTTTTCTAACAATATTTAATGAAAAGAACTTAAAATGCTAGCCTTGTAACATTGATTTCAGCATTATTTACGTAATACTGATAATGCAGAAACTTTCAGCTCCCCCATTTCCATCTTTATGTTTCTTTTCCAGAAGTAAGTTGGTAAGGCTCCCTTCTGATTCCTGCTTTTAAAACTTGAATGCATCAATATTCTTGCATATTTATTCATTCATTACAAAGAAATCCTACAGACTTTCAATAATCTTTCCACAATCTGCCGTCAGTTAGCATCACTTCATAAGATCTATGTGTATTGACACATGATTATATTATGTAAATAAGTTTTACCCATTATATATTCATTCTTCCTTCTCTCTTACTTTTGTCTTCTATGATACAGACATGTTTTCTGTTCCTTTCTCCCTCCTACTCTCCCTCTTTCTTTCTTCCTTTTGCTTTATTCTCCTTGGTGTAACTAAGAAATCACATATTCTATTATATAATGTTAACAAGCAAACTGACTTGAAGGTACTCCCACATTGGTATCTGTAAGCTTCTCCATGGAGACTACTTTGCTACTCTAACTCTTACAGCGATTCATATTTTACTCTCAATTGCAGCCCCATTTTTATTGTTTTCATCTCAGTGCCATCCCATATCTTCCTCTAGAGGGTTTAAAGTATCCTTCTATCTAGTCTTATGATTATTTATCAATTTTATAATTACTTAGCTTTGACCATTGTGTCTTCCTGGCACTCCCCCCACCATGGCTAACACTCAGAGTGTCTTGCATTCCATTATGTAATTTTCTTTTGGGTTGAAATATACTTGTCATAGTTTTGTTCAGTGATGATCTACGGTTGGTAAACTTCCTATTTGTAGGTATAAATATCATTATTTATGCCTAAATTTAATTTTATGTTGATTTGAAAGCTGACTTTCATTTCTGTTGGTTCTGCAGAAGGCAATCTCTCTCTACCTTCTTTACCTGGTGACACTTATGTGAGCCCAGTGACTTTTTTCTACCAACATTTAACAATGTTGTTTTTCTTTCATGGCCCATACTATAACAAACTTAATTACTTCTTAGTTTTGAACGCTTTATTGAGATGGATTTTCACATCATGAAGCTGCCTCATTTTCTCAGTTTCCTCCTTGAAGTTCAGACACACACTCGAGAGTGTCTTGTTCTCTCCCAGGATTTTCTCCTTTATGAGAGACGGCATGCCAAGAGCAGCCTAGGGATTACAACCTTCTCCCCAGCTCTGTTCCATCAGCAATGCTTACTTAGTCTACTGAGGTTTGGCTTTAAATTAGATTTTTTGTTTTCTGAATTTAATAGTTGAATCTTTTATAACATATTTTTCATCTTATTAATCCTATTTCTTCCTTTTATTTACTTGGGCTTGGGCAATTTTAAAAATTCATGTTTTAAAGTCTCTTTTAGATTTTATAAAATCCTCTTCTCTTCCTTTCTAGTTCTGAGTGAGGCATAGTGTTACTGGGTTTCTTTTTTATTCATATGTCTTATTATTTCCTGCTGACTTCTCCTTGGTCTGCTGTACCTTGAACTTACTGGTTGACTTATCAATGTGATGTTTGGGAGTTTCTTCTGTATATATAGCATAAAAATTTAAGGCCCATGCCTGTTTATGTAATGTGCTGGAAATCACAGATTCTCCTCTTGTGTTATGCCAACAGATAGCACTCTTCCACTGGGACTTCCTTTCTTCTGCAGCTAGATTTATTAATGAATCCCTGGCCCAGCAAATCATAAATACAAGAACACTCTTACCTTTATTGTGACCTCCAAAGAGAATCAAATCCTACCCTTCAAAGCTTATAGCTACTACATTATTCCCATGGTCTGCCTGGTACTGCTAAATATTGCCAAAAGCCCCTCTGCATGCTATATCAGTGAGCCAGACCTCTGGCACTATCTTAACTTTTCAAATGCATATTTCTAAGAAGAATACATTCCATGAACATAATACAAGATCACCTTGTTTGCAAAGCTGTTACTATTTTTATAAACTTAGAAGCCATGAATTTAGTTTGTAGGTAGAATGTGTGCTTTGTGTATGTAAGATGTGAGGTTTGAAATAAACATGTCCAGATATTTAACACACTAAAATCTGTGCCAAGCATCTTCAGGAAGCAGACACTATTACTTTCTCATCCCCATCCTCTTCACCATTCATAATCTTTACTTAAAACTTCATCTGCATTTTTGACTAAATTCAATGTCAGAGTAAACACAAATATATCAGGAGATCAAGTTTCATTTATTTTAGAACAATTTTTGCTGCAATATGATTTCTGTTATTCTGGAATAAACTTTAATGAATTTATGTATATTTTCCTTGATTTTAACTTTAATAGTTTTTCAAAATAACAGCTACATTGCTATTCTAGCAATGTCTCAGTTGCAAAAATTTTAATTGAGATAATCAAGCAGGAATCATAAATATGTGTTAGAATACTCATAATAACTATATAAAGACAAGTATAACATGACCACTTAAGAGCAAATATTATTCATAAAATACTGTTTTGAAAAATGTAGCAAATACAAATAGGGTGCCATAGTCCAAGTAAATAAAGTATTAATAAATAAGTCCTCATAAACTAAATTCATATTTTAGTCGTATGTATGCTTTTGCAAGCAAAAACATAGAGAGGTAGAAACAGAGAGACAGGCAAAGGAGAGATAATAGGAGCACAGACTCTTGTACACAAATGGATCCTCTTCTACACAGGTATCCAGAAGGAAACTGGATAGAAGTAAGAGGCCATTCAGAACTTTATTTACAAATTATAGAATCAATGCCACTCGCCATGTTTAAATGACTGTACATTACACGGTTGCCACCTTAGTATCTCTTGTTAGGACTTGGGTTGACAATGAAGCCCATTTGATGGATAATTCTTGTTAGATTCTCTTGTAATATATTGGAGATAACAGCAGGTATAACAATGTACTATGCCATATCCACCAACTCCTGCCTCCATTCACGTTAAGGTTTAGGGTAAAATGATAAGAAGGAACTGTTAAAAACATTTTTTTTCCTAGGTTGCTTTGTTGGTTGATACAGAACTGTGTATAGGACAGTGGTCTTTCTTTCAAGTAGTGTGGAAGGTTTTCTTAAATAGAATACTTTCTCACATGTTTAGATACTCAGACAGTTTCTGTGAACACATTTGAATGAAGGAACCATTGAAAAGCGTGCTGCAAGCAAATCAAGGCTCACAGGGATGAGGGAGGGGTTGCAAACCAGCGGGTCTTGAATATGAACTGTCCAGTCCACTCTTTTCTTTCTCCTTCCACCCCTCTGTTACTTTCTTTCATCTGGCCAAAGCCAGGCTGCGCAGATGCCAACAGCTGTGCAGTAAGGGGTTAAAGACTCAGACATAAACCTTTTTGATCTTATAACACAGAAGTAAATGATGAAGGAAAATGAGAAAAGCTCAACAAACATACAATCTTTCAAACTAAATGTTCTCCTTCTAGAATTATACATTAAGGCAAGTTAAAGAATTAGTAAGTAAGATGAAAGATTTGGCCATATCTTATCTTATTCTATGTCAATTTTAACTTTAATACTTAATGTGCTCGTACTCAACAGCTGATAATCATGTGTTTCTCACCAGTAATTGTGACCTACTATATGGCATGTGCACCACACAAGCAAGTTATAAGCTAGTCAGTAAGAGCTGGCAAAGGAAAATCTTAACAGAGAACACCTCGCCACCCCCCCAAAGTTATAATTCATGAAAGAGAGCACAATGTAGTCCAATTTCTTTACTGAAGAACTGCCTGACTTTCTAAGGCACAGGCATTGGGGCAAATTTTGACAGATCTGGTTCCTGCCATACTTTCCCTCATCCCAATGAAAAAGTCCACCAAGCACCTGTTCAGATCTGCAGAATGGATGAAGATTGTTAGTGCACATTACTGTGTAGTACAATTGTTAAGGATATGCTTGGTACCTCTTCTTTTCTTTCTTTTCCTTTTTGCATTTACACATAAGTAGACTGAGACACAGCATGAAGAACATATGTTATTGAAACTCTCAGTTCAATCTTTTTGGAAACTACCAGTACACAGCAGCAAGGCAGTTACCATTTAGATTTCAACCTGAGATTAAAAAACAAAACATCATCACCAACAAACAAGGGCTGGAGAGAGGCCTCAGTATTTAAGAACTTTTGTTCTTGCAAAGAAACTGTTCAGTTCCTGGCACCCACCTGAGGGCTCACAACCACCTATTCTCTCACAACTCTAATTCTGGGGCATCTGACCCCCTCTTCTGACTGCTGTGGACACTGGGTATGTATGTCCATGATGCACACACATGCATCCAAGTAAAACACTCATACACATAAACTAAGTAAATCTAAAATTAATTAGGACAAAAACAAAACAAAGTAACAACAACCCATAAGAAAATAGGGTCCAAGGTGGCTTACATACAAACAGTATGCAAAGAGCATTAATAATTCATCAAAGAGCAACACTAATAGAAGATAAATGGCTATAAGAAATGCAAATTATACAAACAAATATGAAGCAGGCATCAGAACTTCATACAGAACAATGATTTTGTGTGTATCTGAGTGGATGGCTCTTGGGTCACTCACTTTTCTTTTAATATTTTTTCATTATTTTATCTGTGTGTCTTGCATATCTGTGGTTTGAAATCAGTAATAATTACATTTAAAAGGAAATGTAAAATCTAGACCACTTACTTTTTCTCTATATAAAGTCAATGTATTTTTAGCTATTTATTTTACTTACACTGTTAGCCTAGAAATTCAAGGATAAAAACTATAAATCTGGTATATATAAATATCCACACATTGCAGAGAAAATTACCTAAATTCTTTCTTGTGGTTTCCTTTTTTACAAACACAGGAGTTTCTTGTGATCAAGTACTAGTGAGGATTAAGTTAGGAACAAGGTACAGTAGGCAGCGTAACCTCACATATTCCATCGTTTACAAGTCACTGGTGTTAGTAGTTGTCACCTTAAGATTCACTAAGCCTGCACAGTCTATTGTTCAAGTTTATAGGTAGAAAGACTTCCATCAAAGATACCTGGTGTCTCCATCCACAGACTGCAGCAGCAACTGAGCTGTTTTTGAGAAGGAGCCAGCATATTTGGCTGAGCGCCATCCTCCTTCCTTCCAGAACCATCCTGCTCTAATAGTTCACCCTCACCTCCTCCATGTGATGATATCATCAAGCAGATATGTCCCTAGAAGAGGCTAGTGACATGTGCCTGCTCCACCGAAGAGATAGTTCTTCTTTCAAATGCTTTTGGATAAATATTGAGAGCTACTCAGTTTGATTTCAAATCAAGTCAATGGTATTTTGCTTTTTGACTCGTTGGTCTGTTTTAATGCGGGGGGGCGGGGCAGGTTTGCTAACTTCCTATGTTGTTAAGTCATAAGGCTTAATATTTTTGTACTCTTTTTACTAGTAGGCAGTGTGCTTATTATTATCATTATTATTGTTATTGGATATGTGTGAAGTATATATGGGCAAATGTGTTCCAGGCACGTGTGTCACAGTTGTGGGAAAACTCTGTGGAGTGTCTTTTGTCCTTCCAAACTCAAGTCTTTAGACACCACAGCAAGAGCTTTTCCTGCCGAGCCATCATTCTGGCCTCATATCTGTAAGTTTTTAAACAGGAAGAAACATAATGCTTTATTTCCTTATAGAAGGACTTATATTAAATAGGAATGCTACAATCAATCTGATTGAAACTATATGAGGTATTTTACAGGGATGTAGGCTATATGCCCTCTATTTCTGGTTATACAACCACTCTATCCATTTAAAGCACAACATATTTCAAAAGAAATTGTATTTTTAAAATTCCTGTTTATAAAGTTACACGTTGTCTATGCTTAAATAGCATATATATGTATATATATATGCACTATGCCTAAATTCGTGTAAAACTTTGTGATCAATTATAATTTTGTTTAATATTTTTGCCCATAGATGATATAGTTTTGCACATTTATTAGAAATTAAGTATATAAAGCTAATATTTAATTTATATTCTCATGTATAAGTTTTTCCAGGTTTAAACATAACTCCCTAAAAGGAAAAATAAAAACAAACAACGTAAACAATTCACACATGAATGATTTTATCAAGCATTCTTATTAACACGTTTTAAACATTACAGAAATCAGAACTGTTACCTATAGCAGTGTGCTAAGAAATAATACTAATTCCTTCAGTCAGTGAGAATGTTTATGAACATGACATTTAAAAACAAATGGAACATTCCATTATACTTGAAAATTCTTAAAACCTGTAGTTAATATCCTTCAAGAAAACATCAACAGAAAGTTAATACTTATGTGACCACACAGTATTCCTCTCTGTGGGAAAATGACAGTCTTTTTAGGCGTGCTTATTAGGTGACAGCTGATGTGCTATCCAGGAAGACTGTCTGTGATAATGCTATTTTGTTGCATCTGAATTCTCTTCTGGATACAGTACAGCTCTTTCATTTGAATGTCTTCCTATTTAACAGTGAGTGCTGATGCTGAAAAATCCAGTGTATTATTGTGGTGCAAATGGTCTCTAGAAATCAGTGCTGAGATCACCAACTTCCATCTGCAGCAGATGCTAGGAAACTCATTCCCCGCACTGAGGTGGTAGAGAGCAAGTTAAGATCCCATATGTTCCCACACTCTCCATTATGCAGGCCTTTTTCCCCCCTCTCACACAGCGGGAGCTACCTTCCGTTTCTTTGACCAGGGATATTGATATGATTCTGGGTTGTATGTTAACTATGTTTCATACCAAGAGATGGAAGATGTGTATTTTATATGTAATTCTTTTAATTTTAAATACTTCTTTCAACTCTGCTGCTTTTCAGTTACTGGTCCTCCCTGGAGAAAGATTACTTGTCTTTACAAGACTGAGCATGTGTAAGACAAGCCATCCCTTGAGAATTTTAAGTGGCATTTTCTTTAAGTTGATTTTCCTTGAAGTGAGGCTGAATGTCAAAAAGAAACAGTTGCCTGGCCCTCTGTTTTTTTCCTCATGTCTATAATTCTTTGTTTATACAAATAAATAAACTTAAATATGCAATGTACCCGAATTAATTCTAGGAATTTCTATAATGAAAAGTCTTATCCTTGTGGTTCAGAACTACTTACTAGGCACAATATCTATTCTGCTTAAAGAATTAGAAACCATCACAGATATATACAAATGTAGAGATACACAGATATAATGGGTATCCTTTATTTTGGATTTCTCTTCTATGGGAGCCAAACAGACAAGGAGGCATGGGAATTGCTTGCCAATGACATGTTACATCTCCTCTGTTTCATTTCTCTGAACTTACATGAGCATTTTTGAGAAATCAGCAACAATGAGAAAGAGAAACTATGACACTAGTCAACTGGTATGGAGAGGGGTTATTTTACCAAGAAAATTTCTATGGACAAAGCATTTTAATATTAAAAAAAAACAAGAGACCTGAAATTAATAAAGGGCATCAGGATACCTTGGATACACTGGAGTTGAGAAAGTGAACTGCATAGTTTGTAGCTATCCATCTACTTCTAATTGACATTAAATGATGCATTCTAGTTTCTAAGAGTCACATATTTTTCTGTACTAGTATTCTTGCTACCTTGCTTACCATAGATATTTCCTAGGAAGGCTCATATTCTTCCTCCTGACATAGTGGTCAAGAATATGGGATATGTGTCCTATTGTAACATCTGTATAGTAATCACTGCTGCTCTCTCGTTCAGCCAGTTCTTTAATCTGTGTTAGTTTAACAGTAAAAAACATTCAAAGCTGGGATGAGAAAAGTCATCACATGGAGTAAATTACTGAGCACTTTGTTTTTTTTTTTTTTTTTTTTGGTTTTTCGAGACAGGGTTTCTCTGTGTAGCTTTGCGCCTTTCCTGGAGCTCACTTGGTAGCCCAGGCTGGCCTCGAACTCACAGAGATCCGCCTGCCTCTGCCTCCCGAGTGCTGGGATTAAAGGCGTGCGCCACCAACGCCCGGCTTACTGAGCACTTTGTAAGATACACTAATCATGGATTACTAGCCACAAAGTGACCTTGAAAATTTTTTGTATAGCATTGATTAAAATAGTGTGAATAAAAGGTATTTATCACACCTATGTCTGAATAATTGATCCCTCTCTTGTAGGGGGCTATTTACTTATTTATTTATTTCATGCTGCCAAAAAGTTCAAAAAGCACATTAGAAATAATCTTTAATTACAAGAATACGGTCCACAGAATCAACTAAGCAGGGCTCATGAGGGATCACAGAGACTGAAGCAACAGTGTGCTAGATCCTGTGCACATATGTTATCTTCGTGTAGCTCTGTGTTCTTGTGCAATTCCCAGCAGTGGGAGGGGGTTGTCTCTGACTCTTTTGCCTGCTCTTGGGACCCCTTTCCTCCTACTGGGCTACCTCATCCAGGCTTGATATGAGCGTTTGTGCGTAGTCTTATTGCATCTTGTTATGTCATGTTTGGTTTGGAGGCCTGGGAGGTCTGGTTTTTTGGGGGTGGGCGGGTGGGTGGAGGAGGAGTGGATATGAGGGAAAGGAGATGTTGGGGAGAGACTGGGAGGAGTTGAGGGAGGATAAATTGTGGTTGGGATATAAGGTATGAAAAGTGAACAAAAAAATTAAAAATGTTATTTTCAATAGCCTCACTAAAATAGAATAAAACATTAACTGAGCTGGGCGTTGGTGGCGCACGCCTTTAATCCCAGCACTCGGGAGGCAGAGGCAGGCGGATCTCTGTGAGTTCGAGGCCAGCCTGGGCTACCAAGTGAGTTCCAGGAAAAGGCACAAAGCTACAAAGAGAACCCGTGTCTCAAAAAAAAAAAAAAAAAAACATTAACTGTACAATAAAGAAAATTTCCCCTTAGACTAAGAGGCAAACCATTTACTAAAAATCTGTAATTATATCAGGCTTATATCATTAGAAAATAATGATGTACTTCTTTCATATATATATATATATATATATATAAAATGAATCAAACAAATTCCTAATATTCCATACAGTGCCTCTTATCATTTTTATTTATGACTAAGAATGCATTTTGTTCAGCTTTTTACTTTTCCTTTCTGGTCCTTGGGGATTTAAAACTCAGTTCCTCCTGCATTCTAGGCCAGTGCTCTAAGTACAATTTTGAGCAGTGATTTAAAAGAAATAATTTTTAAATTATTTATTTTAATTTTTGATTTTTTAATTGCATGATTTTCCTTTCCCTTTCTTCCCTCCCAGCTGTCCAATATGCTTCCCCTTGTTCCCCTTGTTCCAGATTCATATGTTAAACAGTGTGTCAGGATGGCTTTTAACACTGAAATGCTGAGACGTAGGTCACAGCAGACACCACTGTGCGAAAAGGATTTCTACGGAAGTGGGAGTCGGAGGGCTGAGAGGAGGGGAGGGGAAAAGTGAGGACCAGGATAAGAGTAACCAGAGTGCGCTATACACACATACGAAATTGTCAAAGAACAAATTAATTTTTATAAAGTCCATATTGAAAAGCACACTTGTTGTTACATAGGTCAGAAACACTTTTATTAGAGGGCCTTGACTGGGGGCAGCCACTTAAGAGCCAATACAGTAATGACCAGCTATGAATACGGCAATCAAAATGTTTCCTATTCCAGCTAACGTTATTGATGCAAAGACAACATCACTATGTTCTCTTTCTCTCAACTCGGGCTTCTAGGACAATTTGCTGAGTGACTTCGATATAAATTCAAAACTAATAGATATCACAGAAATTTTTATAAGCTCATGGATTATCTGAGGACGCACATCTGCCCACTTGCTCTGGTGACAACTTCAGTCATGTGCTTTTCCTCTTGGATATCAAGAGCACACTAAGCAAAGTTTGAATATTCTTAATGTTGACTCAATGTTAAAATAATTCAGAGTTTAAGAGAAACTTCTTTTTCTTTCTTTCTTCCTTTTTTTTGTTTGTTTTTTTGAGACATAGTTTCTCCTTGTTTGTTTGTTTGTTTTTTTGAGACATAGTTTCTCCTTGTAGTTTTGGTGCCTGTCCTAGCTCTTGCTCTGTAGACCATGCTGGCCTTGAACTCATAGAGTTCTGCCTTACTCTGCCTCCCGAGGACTGGGATTAAAGGCGTGTTCCACCACCACCCAGCATAAGAGAAAGTTCTTATATTTAAAAAATGACCCCCAAACACACACTCCATTAATAATTAAGCATTATAATTACCTATGATTTTCAAAGCAGTTTCATATACTGTAGGTAACTGGAGAGTCATAACCACCCAGTGAAAAGTAGAGAAGCCCCTGTTATTTTAAATATTAAAATGCATAGTTAAATACTGACAATTCAGTAATATATAGTCTTGATTCAAAAAGATTAATTCGACTTTTTAAGAATTTTTTTATTTACAATAAATCAGTCCTTGGTATAGATGTATAAATGGACAGACAGACATATTGATGATAGACAGATATGAGAAAAGTAAGAATTTTTTGCCATTGCTTCTGTCTGTACTTCATATATGCACCAAAATCTATGCTAACTTACAAATATCATAAAGGAGAAAGGTAATCTGACATTTATCAACATCATAACAATTCTTAAGATTCTTATAAAAACCTGGATTATGCCAGCTCAACTTTGACAGACATGCAGAATTCTAATTCCTATCACTAGCTGCTTTCCTGTGTGACAACAATGCATTTCAGTTGCCAACTAAAAATTCTGGTTTCTACAGCAATTAGGAACACTCTCGGCCACGAAATCTTGCAAATGAAGCACCTGCTCATCTTCACGGGGGTCACTCCCATGAAGGAAACAAAGTGACCCATGTGTGCTCCAGAAATCACAACAATTCACCAATTTCATGGCAGAGAGAGCGGCCATGGCCTCTCTACCCACTCATGTGGCTTGAGACAGTACATTTAGAGGCTGACTCCAAAAGAGCGTGAGCCAGAAGCAAATAAAACCCAGGCAAGACATTATGGGTAACTCCGCAGCTAATGGAAAGGAAAGTCGTGAGCAATTTAAAGGAGACATAAGATGGATTTCAGGCTGAGAAATACAGGGTCAGAAAAAGAAACAGATGGAGATGGAAACAGCAAAAGTTAGCAGGACATGAGGACAATGCTGCCACCCAGTCAAGCTCTATCAAACAGTAACAAATATTCTGGCAGATTTCCCAGGCATCTTAGGGAGCCACAGCACAACACAGGAAACATGCTTCCCTGGTGTGCACTGTTTCTGGAAATACCTGGAAAGTTCTGGCACTGAGTTGCTGGGTTACATTTAGGGAGGAGTGTGAAGTGTGTGTGTGTGTGTGTGTGTGTGTGTGTGTGTGTGTGTGTGTGTATAAAACTACACTTGGCTTATATCTTATGCTTGTGGGTATGCAAGATAATTTTAATGGCAAGGCAGTGTGGCTTAGGCCTTTAATTCCAGCACTTGAGAGCAAACGCAGGTGGATCTCTGAGTTTGAGGCCAGCCTGGCCTACAGAGTGAGTTCCTGGACAGCCAGAACTATACAAAGAAAAAAAAATAATTTTAGTAAAACAAGTAGCATTTACTGATTATTTTAAGCAGCAGTGAATAGCTAAATTTTGAGAAGGAGTCCATGAACTCCCTGTTCCAATCATCTTATTATCTATATCTTACCTATTTACAGATAAGAATGCCGGGGCACAGAGCAGGAGACTCACCCAGTCATAATAACTAAACAAAGAAACAAAGCAGATTGGTTGTAGGTCCTATGCCTTTATAAACCTTCATTAGATGTCCAAAGTACACAATTCTAGTAAATGTAACTTCTTTGCTGTTAATAATTTTGATTCCCATGATCTAATTTTATTGTCTTTTATTTTTGTCTTATCAACATATACATTCAGGTAAATTCATAGGTTATAAACAGATAAATAGTTTAAAATTTGTTGACAAAATTGTAGTAGAAAGTGTGTCTCTCTTTTCATGTCCTTGATTTCATAGTGAAGTGGTGAAGTTGAACTTGCAGTAGTGAAGGTCTCATTTTGTCACACCTACTGCCTTGAGCTCATATGTCTTGTTCGTTGTCAGGCTGCTCCCTGCTATGATCACTATTAGAGTCATAGCGGAAGCCTTTGAACAAATACTGTGAATCCTACCAAACCTCCTAACCTATCCTCTTCAGTATACACAGAAGTTCTGGGAGGTCATGAGGCTAGTGTCACCAAAGAGGAAAGACTCTTGGGACTAGGCTAATTAACTATCTTCTACACAGCCCTGAATTCTTAGTCACTAGACAATGCTCACTAGACCACTAGACTTCATCAACTTTTCTGGCTTCCGCAAATGGCTGCTGTGTGCCAGTCTCCAAAACTCTCTGAGCCTTGGCATTAGTTATGTTTTAATGTTCAAAACAGTAGCACCTTGCTTGGGTGTCTTTAGGTCTGACTGAATAACTTAGAGGCACAGGCAAACAGCAAGTATCCAACAGCTGCATCCCATTGCCGTGGTTATTGTTGTAATCTGACTTTATCTTCTAACCTCCTTCATATGTTCTCACTGTCGTAGTCTCCAATTGAGCTTCTCGTTTCTCTACTCACAGTTGCCCTACTGCACTGTGCACGCTAATTCCACGGTCTAGCAAAACACACAGCAGAACAAAATTCCCTAGACTCTCGGGTCTTGATAGACAGATTCTCTGTTCTTACTTGTGACTTGCCTTCTCTACAACCTGGTTAAAGCTGTTTCTGTATATCGTCCCTTAGTCAGAGTCAGAAGAGAAATAGGCTTCCTCCATCTTCAACAATAGTACTTTCAAACTACTACTTTTCAGTTTGAGGAATAGAAATGTCTACAGCCTTGTTTTTTAAAAAAAGATAGTTAGGGGCTGCAGAGATGGCTCAATGGTTAAGGGCATCAGTTGCTCTTCTGGAGGACCTGAGTTTGAACCCTAGCACACACATGGTGGCTCCTAGCCATCTCCAGTTTCAGGGGATCCAATGTTCTCTTCTGGCTTTTCCACTCACTATGTATGCAAGAGGTACCTGGACATATGTGGAGGCAAAACATTCATACATGTGAAATAAAAATAAATACTTACAGGAGACAGTTAGCCCTACCTTATGCTTTTGCCTTTAAACTGCTCAGTGACTTGTGCTTATGATTTTAATCTTGATATGTTCCAGCAAGCTATTCATCACTATCACCATTTTCCTATCTCTCGTGAGCTGCTATTCTGAGTGATTGCCATCTTAATGGTCCTATCCTTGATTTGCATTGATTGTAATTGCTTCCTTTTCTCAATGCTCCATTTAAGTACCATGAGTTTTGCACATAGCTTTGTTTTAAGCCAATCTTAAATACTTCCACAGCACTTGATCTCAAAAGAAAAAAGAACCAACAATCTTCCATCCATCTTCTTTTCCTTGCATCCTTCTTGTCATCCATCTTTATTGTCTATTCTATTGAGCATTGCCCTATGATCTATAATTCACATGATGCTCTTGATAATGCCTTTAATCCTCTAGTCTCCATGCCCTGGCCTGACAGAAACCCAGTTCTGGATCTCTGCATGTGAGCATCTCTATTAGTTATTTTTCATGGCACTCTAACAAAACACTTAACAAAAGCAACTTACAGAGGGATTTATTCAGAGAACACTGCACATCATGGTGGGGATGGTATGGTAATGGGATCAGGTTATGTCTGTGGCAGCAGGAGGCTGCCTGCTCACCTCTGAACAGATCGTGAAATGTCAAAAAAAAAATTACATCCTTTTCCTTTTCTATTCATCCCATGACTATGTTCAGAGTAGACCTTTCCCCATCTGTTAACCCTCTCTGGCAAAGCCCTCATAAATACAAGCAAAGGTGTGCTTCCTTAATATTCTAGGCTTTTATGAATTCAGTTAAGGCGGCAAATAATTAACCATTACAATGATCCTGTTTAGGTTCCTGCTGACAGCTAGTGGGGCAGATCGAATGCTACATTAACTTCTACAATTCCAACCACTGATCCTTCAAATGTGAGTCTGCCTAGGTTCACCGAGTGCCCACATCCTGTGTGCCTTTCATATTTCTCATCTCTTCTACCTTCACACTTGCCAGCTAACACGGCCTTCTCCTTCACAGGGACTTACTGGAAAAGACAAAGAATGTAAAATATTGATTCGGGTTAAAAAAAAATAAAAGAATACGCCCAGTTACCACATGCTGTCTGTTGAAAGGAATATTTTAAACTACATTTAAAGCTATCGATAGTTCTTTTAAAAGTTTGATCTTAGATGTCATGAAAACTCAGCTAATAATATAGGCAGGAAACACTGACTTGCAAAGCTTCTTGAATTTATATCTTTAGGGCTATAATAGACACAAGTAAATCAAGTTTGGTAGCTCTTAATAAAGTCAAAGAATAAATTAAATTGAACACACACACACACACACACACACACACACACACATTTCAGCCAGATTTCCTTTGGCATTAACAAGCAGTAAAATGATCTACCACATACTGCCAATCTGCAGAGTTCTATAGATGGAGTCTGAAATGCAATATGTAGTTTGTAGTAACCATCTGCTGAAATTGCTTTATTTCCTGTCATTCAGTTCACATGAAATTAAAATATCGATAGAAACAATTTCTGCATGGAAATTGGAAAAGTTAATAGGAGAGTCAATTAAGTGTTTCAGCGGATTATACAGTCTAGATACTCCCACTGTTCTTAATTATATAATAGGATGGAGAGTAAAACACCAAATGCAGGAGACAGTAGACTTTGTCAAGCAAAAGTGAAACTATGAAGGCAGTTACGGGGTAGGCAAGATGCAAGAGAAGATTCATTTCACCACAGAAGCTGTTTGGATGCAATGGTAGCCTCTTGAGCAGAAGTCCAAACCCACAGCAAATCTTAGTCCCAGAAGAAAATGCTAACTGTTTAAATATCACTGTGGGAGTGTCCTGGCCTGTCTCTGTGCTCTCACCTTCCAAACTAACTGCATGCTTTTCCTCTTCAAAAGACTTGAGATGTGCTTCCAATTTCATTTTTTTTTAAATGCGTGAATAAAATGTCCTTTCTTAGAAAACACTATGTCATTGTCAAGACCAGTCTGTGGAACAGATAGGTTAAACCGTGTGCTCGATTTCCTCACTTCTGCTGCCCAGTAATGTCAGGCATCTTCCAGGCTTGCTTTCTTGGATCTCTGAGCTTACCCTCAGGCCCCACATGCACCCTCTATGAAATGTCCTATACAAGTATTTTCCCTTTGAGTTAACACCCTGCAGCCTCTGAACTGCTTCTTTACCTAGGCTTATAGAGTCTTTTTTTTTCCTCTTGTATTCTAATAATCTTCCCTAGCCACAGATGGCCCTTAGTTCTGTAATCCTGGGATATTTTTTAGTCCCTTGGCCATTTGTCTCTATGCAATCATCTTCTACTGAGAGAGAGAGAGAGTTGGAAAGAGCTTCTCAGTTCTAAAAAAGATTTATGGTGCCCTCACCTAACAACCATTGAAAAGGTGCAGGATAATCAACAGATACCAGAGAAATTCGACCCCATGGTCAGACAGTTTGTGACTGAGAATCATATTTTCATTCATTTGTAAGATTATTTTAAGTTGTTTCTTTGTATTATCATCAAATTGATACAACATACTTTATTTTTTTTGAATCACAGAGAGAATGTCAACATTTTCATATATGTGAACCATGTGTGAAACACAACCATGTAAAATTTCAGGTAAATGATACATGGGTATCACTAATGACATGCACCGTTTCTGACTCAGTTGAGTCACTATTTCGTGAAGCAAACATCAACTAGTAAAGAAAGTATATGTGGATAAATAAACTTGGCATATCATTTTGGACAGAATTATTTGAAATATAAATTATAATTCTGAAATTATATTAATTATAAAATAAATTTATAATCTATTAACTATAAAATAAAATCACAGTCAAGATAAAATGGATAACCTAATAGATGTCTGTTTAGAAAGAAGAAATTTAAGTACACATTTGCTAAAAATAAAACAAAAAATTGATGTATTTGTAATTTTGTTTCCTTTGATAAAAACGTTACGGAAGATGTACTGTGGTTTTTTTTTTTTTATGCCATGGAAGAAAATATACAAAGATAAAAGGCAGGCCCTTCAGAAATTAGTTTCGGATTGCTGTCACACACACAAAAGAAATCAAAAATCCAGATCTTAAAGTATGATATTAAAAAGAGAATAAACATTCTTCCCTTTCTGCTGGTCTTTGGAACAATTACAAATATGAATGTTCAGATGTTTTCCTACTGTAAAGTAACAGAAAAAAAATCTTCTCTGAATTCTTTTACTGAACTAACCAACTGTTAACAGTCACAATTACCAAAAGCTTGATAATTTGATAAGCTTGATAATAGAAGGATCAAATAAAGTCATATATTTCAGAAACAAGAGAAATATTGGGCTTCAGATCAATGAAAACATGATGAGCTTACATTGATTAGTTTCAGAAAATAAACAGAGTTATATTGCAACATTCCAACAAGAAACACGTTTCCAAGTCTAAAATGTAAAATCCACTAAAAGACAAACTATTATGAATATCATAATAAATTTGCTGCAGAAAAATGAACGATTTTCCTCCTTCTACACAAATTTCTTTTGACAGGAGTTAAATATATTGCAATGAGATACACTGAGATATACCAACTGAGGGTAGCAGGAAATAAACACACTCTACATTGTTGTTCACACAGAACGCAAGGAGCAGGCACTGGGAAACTTGGCAAAGGAATCACACCACATGGATTCAGGGTGAAGGCCTGTTTGGAATACCACTGGATTGAGTGGAAGACAACTTCAGTTTTTCCTTCAGTAATTCTTAGGCTAGAACTCAGAATTCTTGGAAGTGAGCATCAATGAGGAACTTCCCCTGTGATCTCCTCCACAGTGAACATTACATTATGCCGTGATAAGAGTCCAACAAAAGACCTTCCTGCAGTTAATCATCCAATCAATAGCATGTTCACTCACTGATTCATGCACAGTTATTTACAGAGTGCTTGCCACAGCGAGGCCTTTAACTGATTGCCGGTGGTAGTCAATGAATAAAGCAGAGGCCACTGGATTGCACCTTCTTCTAAAGGGAAGCAGACAATAAGTCACAGAGCTAATTTTAGAAAGGGTTATCTAAGAGATATAAGTGATTTATATAAAAAAAGATAAAATATGACTAGGAGAGCTGGCAGGATGATGCTGAAACTTCGTGTTTTTTTGGGGGGAAGGATTCATTGTGGAACAGTGATACCTGAATCCAGTTTGTAAAAAGATGAAGTCTACAGACCTGAATCAGGAGGAGGAGGAGGAGGAGGAGGCAGAAACATCTGATCAAAGATTTTAAAGAATCAGGGGCAGTTAGCTCAAGGTAAAATGAGAAGGGAGAGAGTATGGAACAGAGGGAAAGATGGGGAAGAAGTGGAGGATATATGGCCAGAGAGAAAATCTGGGGTGGGAGAATCATATATGGCTTCTCAGCATGAAATCAAATGGAAAGCCACTGCGTGGCTTTGGGTCCATGATTGCTATGATTTCCATGATGGTTCACAAAGGATGATTCTCGCAGCTGTTTGGAAAATAGACTATATATCCCCACATAGCCTATGTTTTTTTTTTTTAATTCAAACATGCTGATTTTTCAAACTGAGTCAAACAGGTCAATGGGACCTGATCCCTACTGAGGGTTCTCCATCAAGGCCTTGCCTGCCACCTGTCTGGGGCCCAGGCATACACATATTATCATGTTTCATAGGTCTAGGTTATAAAACACTGAGCATATTGCAGTATAATCACATACAAACTTCTCTGTGTGGCTATGGTATACGTGTGTGTGTGTGTGTGTGTGTGTGTTTCTATGTGTATATATGAGTGTGTATGTATGTACATATGTGTATATGTGTACATGCACAAATGGGTGTGCTTGTGTTGTGTATTTTGGGTAAAGTCCATATGTCTGTGCGTATATCTATGTATGATGCATGTGTGTATTTGTGTATGTGTCTATGTGTATTCATGAGAGTATGTGCAATGTATTTATGGTTCATGTATCTATGTGTCTGTGTGTGTGTGAACATGCATATGTGTGTAAATATGATTGTGTGTCTGTGTGTATATATTTGGGTGTGTATCTGTATGTATGCACATATGTATTTGTTCTTTTCACACCACTTAGTGGAGAATTGTGTTCCATGAGAAGTGTCCCAGCAAATGAAATTCAGATTCATTCATGCTCTGAAGGGTAGTATATTATACAGGCAATCTTCAGTAAGTATGTCTCACAAACAAGCTTTGATAGGAACTGGCTAAGCATCTGCATTTCTAATCTCTGATAAGATTTGAAGGACGGGTTTGTTGTGTTGAAAATCAAAAGTATAATCATATGCTTTGAAAGTTTACAGTCTTGTCAATAAGGCCAATCTTTTGCTCACTGATACGAGACTAGTTTGGGTACCACAGATTTACAGAAGTGGTATTGATGATGAATGGTGGTACAATAAACAAGGGATCTTGCTAGGATACCTGTCCTGACAGGAGGAAGCATGGTCATTGCTCTCAATCAGCTTGTGAAGGACAAAGAACTATAGTGAAGAACAGGCGCTCTAGCACAGAGACAATACAGCACCCATCACTCAAATCTGGCCTCCACTGTGGTGGTTTCTACTTCAAAACCTGAATACCACAAGAGTCACGTGCATACAAGGGAACATGTGTATGTGGCAAATAGTCTGCAAAGGTGTTATTTTTTTTCATGTAAAATATATCTTTCAACAGATTGAAACCTATGATTGCTACACAGTAGAAGACAAATAATATTTTCTACATTAAGCATGCTTAAAATTAAAGAATGATTATAACCAGTGAATTATGATGAATACATTTGGGAGATCTATGTTAAAATAGTCATTTTCACCATGCACTTTCATACTAGCATAGTGCTAAACATTAGATAGAAATCTAAGCTAGGTAGCTTGTAACTTATAACAATAGAATATGACATTTTATATAAACCACACAATGAATGTATATTCCACCAGCCCTCCATGTGAAATGTTGGTTCTGGAGGGTAGAATTCAGATGTCGAATATGGCATATTATGCATAAATCTGTCTTTTCTCAGAGGCTACTGTGATTAGCAAGAAATCACCCTGAATACTAAGGCCAGTTGACCATTCAATTTTTATTTTGCAAAATGGTTACAACAGACTTGTGAGTTATCAGTTGCCAGTAGTTGGTGACTTTTTGGTACCCAAATAAAACATGGCAAGAAACATATGTGCAGACAGCCCTGGTGCAGGCCTTGATATATGTGAAGCAGACAGTAGTCTACATTGATTGGTCTGCCAGGGCAATGCTCTGAGTGTGGAATGCAGCCATTCTTTAAGACAATTACAACTTATAGCACTCAGTGTGCTGGAATATGCTATAATATTATGAACAAACACAATTTAGTAATCTTAGAACATAGATATTCTATGATGAATTCTAAAACCTTCCTCAAACCTGAACTATTCCTGTGATACTAGTTTCTCTAAAATGTGTTGAGAAGCAATGAAGAAACCTTCTGTACAGAAAGATACTTGGCCAAATGAATGCTGAAAATTATTTTGAAATATTTCCATCAGTTCTTTGAGAACTTCATACAATGCTTTTTGATCATATTCACTGTGCATCTTCCAAGTGCATCTACCAATGTACTTTCCTTACTCAACTTTTTGTCCTTATTTTTTTGTTGCTTTTTTTTTTCTCCCCCAACCTATCCAGGCCCATTTGAGCTGCTCCGCCCATCTACACAAAGGGTGTTGAGCAACCCATGGGTTTGTCCTACCCTTATCAAAACCTGACTCTTCTCCTAGCAGCTGTGATTGCCAATAGCTCTTCCACAAGGAGTGGGATTTGTGCACACCTCACTCCATACTGGAGTTTTGACTGGCTTGAACTTGCCCAGGTCCTAAGCAGTCTATCATGGCTATTATTAATTCATTAATAAGTGTCCAGAAACACTTTTTTTCCCTGTCATCCACCATTTCTGTTTCTGGCCTTTACCATCTTTTTGTCCCAACGTTCACAATGATCCCTGACTCTTGGGAGGAGGAGGGGGGTCATGGAGGAGAAAGCGAAAGGTGGGTTTTAAATGTTAGTACAGGTGCTGTGTTTGTGGCTCCATCTTGCAGCGTTTGCTTAGCATAAGCAAGGCCCTGGGTTCGATTTTCAGCACTAAAATAAAATAACTAAATAAAATGGGAAGCGGTTTATTTGTGAGAGTTCCCTAAGAGCCTGAAATGATACAGCTTGATAGATGGTATGACTGGAGGCCACGTTTCTAACGGTCAGTGCGTACATTGCCACTTTTCCTTTTCCCACACTGTGGAGTGAACTGTCCACAAAATACCCACTAACGCCATGCTCTACATTAAGGAAATTATTCCTCTTGTGTCATATGGGGGTACATGTCTTTTCATCCTCCGTGCTGATTCTAAAGACTACATAAGGACTCAGAAATCCAGGTGAAAAGATTTTTTTCTTGATTAACAAGAGAAGAGAACTCCTACAGTCTGCATTAGAATGATTTCCAAACTATTTTTTAAATATGGGGTGAGGAGAAGACTGTTTATTTTTCCTTAACATCTAGCTATTCATGCTTTTTGCACTAAAGAAAGGACAACTGTTAAGATTCTAGTTGTGTCCCATGGATGGCCCATTCCGACTCTGTCTCCTGCTGACCTTGTGCCTGTCGTTAGATTCAAGGTGGACTCTGGGCTCCCGTCTATACGCTTTTCCCCTTTAGCACACTGCAATATGAAGTATTTAACTACTTTGACCTGCAGTTCAAGGGTGAAGCTGAATAGTACTTGACAAGACAGCGTTGCTGTCTTCAAACTCATAACATACTGTATCAATTATGGAAGATATTCTGGAAACCATGAAAGTTCAGGTGAACATCCTTTGGCTGTTATCACTGTAAGCATCTGTTTTTTTGAGTCAGAAGTCATGGACTGAGGGTGCAGGCAGAGATTTGTGCCGGCCATGGTGCTTGTAGACTATAATCCAAACATGCTTCGAACTTCATGAAGTGAGAGTACAGACTCTGGGCAAGCTGCATAGCTCCATCATCAATGCACACGCTCACCAGCACATCCAGTTTACACCAGTGCATCAATCACTCTGTTTTCTTGAATTCGGAAAGCAGATGTTTGTGAAAAACAAACGAATGCCTTGAAACCCACAGTCTATTATTACTTGCTGTGACTGTTTTTTTTTTGAATGTTTTAAAGTAACTTCTGATGAACTTAATTAGCTAATGTGATTTACAGACATAGAGCTATCAGAAAATAAATTAAGGAATCATTGTTTTGGTCTAGCTTTCAAGTGATTCTGACATCCCAGTCATAACATAAATAACAGATGAGTAAGCCAAGCAGCAGTGGCAGAAGCCTGTTTCAAAGAAAAACCACTTAAACAGATTTCTACACAGGTGTTTAGGCAAAAATAGTCTGCCATCAAGATAAAAAACTGTCTTTAGAAAAGTATCTGTACATTTTGTTTCTGTGTGTGGTAAAACATCTGGATGTTTAGAAATAGTGAGATGTCTTAATGTTTCACTCTCTATTGCATTTATATGTAACTCATGAGTACCAATTCATGTTTTGCAGAATTTATTAATCACTGCCCTTGGATCAGGGTATACTAAGTTTTGTTAGTATTCATAAAAAGTTAATTTGATATTGTCTTCCTAGGCTAGAGACAGAAAAAAAACATAGAAAGGGATGTTGAACTCAAATAAAATGAAAACCAAAAGAGGGTCTCCCTGCATTCTTGGTAAGAGTTTAGAGTTTGCAGTGTGCCAGAGCATCAGTGCCCTCAGAACTAATGATTCCAAGTCAGTAATCACTGCTCTAGGTTTGAAACCATGAGAGCCTTGAAGAGAAAAGAGGGCCAGAGTCTAGATGACCAGATACAACCTAGAGCTGGGCCTGGGAGGAACACCCCTATTCTTCCTACCATCTAATTGTTTACAATAGACAATAAAAACCAAGTGGCATACGGAAAGATGTCTAGTTTTCAGGTCACCATTACTTCCCGCAGTGACCTTCTTCCCCTAAAATCCCACAGTCAACCAGGCAAAGTGTGTGTCAGGAGCATGGAGGACTAACATTTCCCAGACTGGATAGATATGGGCTAGAAGCAAATTTGATATTCTAAAAGCATGTGCTCTGGTTACTAAGCCATGGTAGCCTTTTTCCATTGTCATATCTAACAATTATCTATTATTTTCCAAGAGTCAAAAATGAGTAAGTATAATTTATCATTATGGATATTCTGGACCATGGTAAATGTTCATTTTTAAAGAAAAAGAAAGCATTTATTATAGAAAAATTTAGAAAACAATCGGGCTACTAAAGTTACCTGTAGCTATATTTCTTTATTTTAGAGATTACAACATAATCACATCAATTTCCCCTCCCACCCCCAAGCCTTTCATATACCTCTCCTTGCTCTCTTTTTTTCATTAACTGTTGTCACATGCATATGTATATTTACATATACTCCTACATATAACCTCACAGTCTGAATAATGTTATTTGTATGTATGATTTAGGGATGATTACTTGGTATTGAATAACCAATTATGTGTGCTTGCCTAGGGAAAGGCTCACTGCCATGACTGCCTAAACATGAGCTACTGATATTTTGATAGATGTTTTAAAATCCATTTCAATAGGAGGTGTAATTTTGAGCTAGTTCATTAAATTAATCTAAAATATAAACTTTATAGTCAAATTTCTTTACTTTACTCTATACTTTTATAATTAGTTGTACATAATGTTTTACTATTTGAATAAGAAGTTTAGGGTTACTTAGAAACAGACATTAAATAAATTATCATATTTATTAAAGGTCACACACTTTTTTTCTCACATATCAGACCAAGTGCTATGATTTGTAGTAAGATAAACCAAATCTCTAGATGAGATATGTCCTAAATGTACTATAGTTTATACTGCATTTATATCATGTTTAAAATAAAAATTGGAAGAAGAATCTGCTGTAAGATAATTGTAAAATTATATCCTGGGATAAAATATTCATTTAGTTAGCCATGTCACTGTGAGCAAATCTACTTTTCTATTGTAACTATCTTCAGGCAGTTTGAGGCAAAATGACTTATCTTTTTCAATATAGGACATTTAATTCAAAATATAGGATAAATTTAGCATCTTAAAGTAGTTTTAGTCATGAATTTTTATATTTTCTTCTTGCCTGCTACAATTTTGATAATCCCTAGTCTTGGATCCATGAATGTGAATTCACTGGATTTTTGTGTAAATACTCTAAACCACTTTTCGACCCTCCAATTCTATTTTAAATTATGTTTTCCAGTTTGCTTATAAAGTAGTAGGTTTCAATGTGGCTACTCACTTATTTAGTTTTGGTTATCTGCCATCCATACCCACTCTTCTCCACTATCTCACACTCCCATCCCTGCTAAAACAGTTCACCCCCTTTATTTCTTCCTTCTGTATAAAATCACATGTACCCCACCATCTCCCATATGGTCTCTCTTCTTCTACTTCCCACATACACTTCTAAGTTAATTTAAAAAAAAATCTAAATTTTAAATGTCTATGAGGTATAATGCGCAGAACTTTACTTAACTGATTTTAAATAGATCTGAAGCCAGCTCCAGAGAAGTCCAAGTCTGGCACCTCAGACATGGCTGAAGGCATGGCTGCGGAAGTCCTGGGCATTAGGAATGAATGGACTGCCTTTGTTTTGCTAAATGGACACTTTGTCAAACTGTCTCCTAAATGTTTATGTTTATATCCATAGACTGGTACTGTCTACAGCCTTAATCAAAAAAATTTTCTCTCTAGAATGACTATAGTTTATAGAGAAACCCAGGGAGAGACCAGGTGCTGAGAATAAGTGACAGTTCAGTGCTCAGTGTTAAACAGGACACCCACATCACCCACTCCAAAGCCCAGGAATACTTGGGAAGAGGAGCGGAGAAAATGTAAGATGCTGGTTGATGGGAAGGTCTTGACGACATGGCGGGACACTGACATTCATTAGCTCATAGAAGCTCTGGGCCCCCAAACATACAGTCATAGATGGGGGATGGGCTTATAGGATTGGCAGTAAAGACATGCTGATGAGAGGAAAGCATTTTCCTCAGTGACATAATGACTATGCTCCAGTGCATACCCATGTTCCTTCTGCAGCCCTGGTTAAGCCCAGTGGGGCACCAAGAATGGTGGTTTGAATGACAATGGCTCCCATAGGCTCACATATTTGAATGCTTAGTCATCAGTTGGTAGACTGGTTCAGAAAGAATGGACTTGTTGGAGTAGGTGTGTCACAGGGAGTGGGCTTTGAGGTCTCAAAAGCCCAAGGCAAGCCCAGTGTTGCTCTGCCTTCATTCCTGTGAATCAGGCTGTAAAGCTCTCAGCTACTGCTCTAGCACCATACTCACTGCCATGATGACCAACCAACTCTCTGAAACTGTCTTTGATGAGAGTTTCTTTGCTCATGGTGTCTCTTCACAGCAATAGAACAGTGACTAAGACACCAAGTAAAAACAACAACAAAAATAAAGACACTTAAGCTGGGATGGGGACTCGGTGGAATGAGAGGGATTTGGTATTAATGAGAAAGGCTACAGTACGAAAGGGTGAGACAAGCTATAATCTACAGTCCCAGAAAGGCTAGGTAACAAGGAGGACCCTAAGAGGGATGCATGGTTGTCCCTAGGAAGGGGGAATATAGGAAATCTCCTGGGTAAACTGGACTGGGGGATAGGGGCATGATGGATCAAGTTAGGCAGGTTGGAGGCAAGGCAGAGGGGGAGAGAAATGAAAGAGATGTCTTGATGAAGGGGGTCATTTCGAAGTTAGGGAGAAACCTGGTGCCAGGGAAACTTCCAGAAATCCAGAAGGATGACACCAGCTAAGACTCCTAGCAATGGTGGAGAGGGTACCTGAACTGGCCATCTCCTGTAATCAGATTGGTAACTACCCTAACTGTCATCAACATAGAGCCTTCATCCAGTAAACTGATGGAAGCAGAGATCTACACCCAAGCCAGGGCTGAGCTCCTGGAATCCTGTTGAAGAGAGGGAGGAGGGATTATACTATCAAGGAGGGTCAAGGTCATGATGGGGGAACCCACAGAGACAGCTGACCTAAGCTTGTGGGAGCTAAAGGACTCTGAACCAACAGCTAGGGAGCCTGCATGCGACTGATCTAGGCCCTCAGCATGTGTGTGACAGACTGTTGTGTAGCTTGGTCTGTTTGTGGAGCTCCTAGCAGTGGGATCAGGACCTGTCCCTGGTGCTTGAGCTGGCTTTTGGGAACCTGTGTCCTACACTGAGTTGCCTAGTCCAGTCTCAATGAGGGTAGGAGCTTGGTCCTGCCTCAACTTGATGTGCCACGTTTTGTTGACTCCCATGGGAGGCCTGCCCATTTCTGAAAAGAGACAGAGGAGGAGTGGGGGCGGGGGTAGGGAGGTAGGCAGGAGGAGAGGAGGAAGGGGAAACTGTGGTTGGGTCGTAAAATAAATAAAAAAGATTAATTAATAAATAAAAAAAGATAAAGAGAAAAAAACTAGTTAGAAAAAGAGAGAGAAAGGATAGGAAAATGAGTGCAGTCAGAATATAGAACACACACGTGTGAAATAAACTAATTTAAAATATGAATATAACTCAAAAAAACTAACCCAGCACGCATCACTAAATAATACCAATGTGAGAAATATTCATCCCTTCACATGTCCATAAATTCTATAAACAAGCAAATTTAATCAGTACTGGAAATATACTAGAACAGTGCATTAAGTAATTCCTAATCTGTATTTATTAAATACATGAGATAGTGCCATAAAATAAGACCTATCAAAGTTATATCTTAATTGTGATACATTTTAAAGAAAATAATATTTGTTACATTCCTTTAACATTTCTTTAAAATATATTTGTATCACTTGTCCATTTTTATTATATCTATATAATTTTAAATGCAAAAGAATGGCACAATTTTTTTCATTTAAATTGTATTCTAATTAGATAGACATACAATTTACTAAAAAGAAACTAAAATATCTTGTTCAGTTAAAGTTATACAAATACAGCACAACATAGTTGTTTAACACTTGAGATATTGGACTTGGGCAGAATTTCTTTCCTCTATGTTTATAAGAAAAAAAAAACCCATCAACAAAAGTCGTTGAAATTTGAAAAAAAGAAAAGGAAAAATGAAAGAAAGGGAGAGAACAGAAGGCAAAATACATACCTCATCTAAAGAGTGAGTCATAGCGTGTCTGTGAATCAGGAAGCAGAAATAGATTCATGTGAAAGTACTTTAAAACTAAATGCAACATTCCAAGCTGTATAGCTTGAGTCACAATTCCAGACACACACAAGCTTGAGCACAGGGAACAATGGTGATATTTAGAGATTAAGAGGGAGAAAGCAGAGTAAACTCATGACCACGACTCATACTCAAGAAGATGCAATCCGACTGAGGAGCTGCTGTGAATGGAAGTAACGACAGAACATAGGTGAGGAAGCCACTTAGGGAGAACCTGAGAAGTGAACATGCTTACAAAGATGTGGCTGAAGTTTTCCTGTGTCCCGCCTGGCCCACGGTCAGAACAAATCTCTCTCACCCGCCGGTCCCAAGTAAACACACAGAGGTTTATATTAATTATAAACTGTATGGCCATTAGCTCAAGTTTATTACTGACTGCTCTTACAATTAAATTAACCCATAATTCTTATCTATGTTTAGCCACATGGCTTGGTTCCTTTTCCCAGTTCTGCCTTGTCATCTTGCTTCCTCTGTGGCTGGCTGGCGACTCCTGACTCAGCCTTCCTCTTCCCAGAATTCTCCTTGTCTGCTTATCCCACCTGTACTTCCTGCCTGGCTACTGGCCAATCAGCATTTTATTTATCAACAATTCATAGCAACACATTCATAGCATACAGAGTGACACAGAGAAGGCTGAAATCCTTCCATACAGTGCACTTCCTGTACTCTCCCCTGGACACACCGTGCAGTCTTCTTTGGAGGCCTATGTTACTCTTCCTTCTCGCTCAGTAGATACCAGATGCTATTTCTGTCTTTCCCTCAGTCTCTCTGCCTCTTTTTCTCCCTCCCTCCCTCTGCCCGCCATATACACATATACACAGGAACACATGAAAAGTAGGCAAGGTTGGTCCCTTCTTCCTGCCCTTCCACAGGTGTCAAAACTAGCTAAATTGATAACCTTATCAATGTAAGAGAATATAAAAGCTCTAGAATAGTCATTTCTCATACACAGCGTAGTTTTCCTATCAAGAACAATGGAATAATCAAAGATTTATAAATTTTGCTACACCACTCTCTCTTTTTCTTCTAGCTTAGTTTCTATTACATTTTAATGAAATACAATATTAACTGTTACTACTAACCAAGACTGACTACACATTGACAAGCTTCCAGAAGTAAGTCAGGAAACATAAAGTCAACAAATATCAGTTTCACACTTCCCCATCACTGAGGCTCTGCTGCACACCACTTCTCTGTCTTTTAAACAACTGGAAAGCACTACCGCTATATTGTAAGTGTATGTGTACATGAAAACAAGAGGTCACCAGACAGAAAATATGTGGAAGCATCCTGGAATGAATGAGCACCTAAAAAAGTACAGGAAAAAAAGTAACCTGCTTTAGCACGGAAAGAAATACTGGCAGATATTAATGAATGACAGTAACCTCGGTTGCATCGGCTTTGACAAGAATATAGACATATGGTGCGCTAAATATAGAGGAACTTCAGAGTAACTGTAGAGCCCACGTCATGAACACATGACCTCTAAGGTAAGGAGGAGTTCTAGCGGTCTTTGTTGCTGCCTGCCTTTGAAAATGTCAGAACAGGCAACTTTCAAGGAAAGGGAGCCTCCCTGTATCATTAACTTGTACACTTACAGAAAATCATCCAACCTAATACTCCTGGGCACTTCTGTAGAGAAGTGTGTTTCTTACACTGTGGATCTCTTGTGCATTTTAAACTGTGTGTAGGATACAATGATGTCTGCACTCTACAAGGGTATGAGTTTTAGCTGAAATATTATCCTTAGGGCAGCAGCTGGTCTATTCTTGGGTTTAAGAAGAGTTGTTACAAATATTTCATTAGTGGGCAGTTTTCCTTTAATTTTAAAAAACATCACTCTGTTTATAATTTATACCCTTGTATGTAAATTGTTTTTGGAATATTCTCAACTTCCTCAAGTAAGACTAGAAATCAGAAGGAAGTGGCAGAAAGAGGGGAAATATAACTCATTTTGGGAAAATGTGCTAATAGCAGATGGTATTTTCTTCCCTTCTGTGTGCCCCTGGTTACACAAAGGACCTGTGGGACTGGGCAAGATTATTAAAAGGATCTGTGAGCTTAAAATTTATTGTGACTGAAACAAATGTTCAACAATGGCTGGAAAATGTTAAATCCCAGATGAGAGATGTGGTTCAAGAAACCAATTAGAAACTCTCAAAATTATAAAATCTTACTAGTTTTGTTACAGGACACCTGCTGGGATGTCTATTTATAGAACGCAAGCCCTAAAATTCTAAACTTAAGAAGAAAGAAAGTGAACAAACAACATTTCAGATGAGGTAGCTAAAAAAAAAAAAAGCAGATTCTAAGTACCCATTCCCATGCATACACTGCACCATGTGCACTGTATGCACTAGGATCCGCACTATAGCATCACTCAGTAGGGACTTACGCTACCCACCTCCATGTGACTTCATTATATCAGTTGGAGGAAAAGTTTCTTGTTTGAAGAAGCACAGGAAGAAGTCAGTTTTCAAATAATCCCATCTTTGTGTGTATTGTGTCTCATAAAATCCTAAACGGTTCTTAATGTTACACACAACAGTGATTTATTCCTGATTTCCTCAGGTGATTTTTTATCTTTTTTTTTCCTGTTTTGACACACTAGGTACCTGGATATATTCTCAAATCTTTTTTATATTTTTGTTAATTCTTAAAGTGCTTAACCTTTCCTTACATACTTTTGTCATTTTATACAAACAAGCAAAAGCAACTAAGAGTAGCAGTAATGAGTGATGAAGGCAGGATCCGTGGTGGCGACCTTTGCATGCCATGACATAAAGAAAGACTAAAATGTTATCTGCAATGCCAGAAACCTTATAGGAGCAAACGATTTTCCCCTAGTCATTTCCACCCACATTGATCTCAGATTAGTATTAATTGACAACAAAAATAAAAAGACCGAATATGCAGACATAGTAGTCTTGTATTTCATCTGAAGCTAGTGATATACATAGGGGCTTTGATATTATGTACAGATGTCTAAATGAACCAATGCTAACAGTGTTGCTCTTCTGCTACCTAACATGGAAAATTCTGTCCCTATAAATAAACTACTGGGTTCATGCACACGAAAGCCAGGCACACCATACTGTGCTATGGACTTAAGCCACTTATGGCCTTATTCACTCTTGGCCCGTGCAGCCTCCTCATTTATGTAATGAACATTGCTCATTCTTCTCAGAACGTGTTAACCTGACAAGTGAAATCCGTATAAAACATATGGACATATTGATGTAATTAAATTTTAGGAAGGCCAGTATCCACAGGACACAGTTTCTCATGCAATTTTGTAGTTTTAAAATAGATAATTTCTAATTCATTACAAAATAAAATATTATTTTAGAAGTCTCACATGATCTAAAAAAGTCACTGTAATTTAAAGTTTGGAGTATATAGGAAGTTACTTTGGATGGTTTCTCTCCTGAAGAAAGCTCAGTAAATTAAATGTGGAAGACCTTAGCACATCTGGGAAGAGAATAGACAGAATGTGGCTCCCTTCCTTAAAACATCAGTATATTAGCATCCTTTGTGTACAAAAGAGGATGACTCTTCAGAAGCTTGTGTGTAAGTCAGGCCCAAGGGCCTCTTCAAGTCTCAGTCAGTGAACAGCCTGTTAGAGTCATTTTCTACCTATAAAACAGGACGAATATCTATGCCAGAAAAAAAAAGTTCAGAATAGTGGTGGAGAATATTTGAGAAAGAGTTTGGCTTGTAAAAAGCTATTCTTTGCTTATGAGCAAATGTGACATAGACTCACTTTATTCTATGATCCCTGGCCAGCAAGAAAACCAGATGATTACCTGAGTGAGTAGACTATCAAATGCAGGATTGCTGCAGAGATTGGAGAAATGGACGCACATTTTAAGAATTCTCAGATTCAGTTTGCAAGTATTTTTGTTGAGTATTTTTACATCTATGTTTCTAAGGGAAAATAGTCTGCAATAGTCTTTTTCTTTGTTGAGTCTTTGTGTGGTTTGGATATGAGGTTAACTGTAACCTCATAAAATGAATTGATCAATGTTTCTTCTGTTTCTACTTTGTGCACTGTTGTTAACCTCTCTTTGAAAGTCTGATAGAATTATGCACTAAAACCATCTAGCCCTGGGCTTCTCTTGGTTGGGAGACTTTTAATGACGGCTTTTATTTCACTGGGCTATAGGTCTATTTAAATTGTTTATCTGATCATTCACGATGATCAAGTAGGCTTCATACAAGAGATGCAGGGATGGTTCAATCTTTGAAAATCAGTAAATATAATCCATCGTATAAATAAACTGAAAGAAAAAAAGCAGACATGATCATCTCATTAGATGCAGAAGAGGCCTTTGACAAAATACAACACCCATTTATATAAAAGTCCTCGAGGATTAGGGACACAAAGGACATATTTAATCATAATAAAGGCAATTTGCAGCAAGCCTATAGTCAACATCAAATTAAATGGAGAGAAATTCAAAGCAATTCCACTAAAATCAGGAACAAGAAAAGGTTGTACACTCCATATCTATTCAGTACAGTACTTGAAGTCTTAACTAGAGCAATAAGAAAACTGAAGGACATCAAGGGGATACAAATTGGAAAGGAAGAAGTCAAAATATCTTTATTTGCACATGATAGGATAGTATACATAAGTGAACCTAAAAACCCCACTGGGTAACTCCTTCAGCTGATAAACACATTCAACAAAGTACCTGAATACAAGATTAACTCCAAAAAATGAGTAGTATTCTTATATACAAATGACAATTGGACTGAGAAAGGAATTAGGGAAATACCACCTTTTACAATAGTCTCAAATAATGAAAAATATTTGGTCGTAATTCTAACAAAGCAAGTGAAAGAATTATATGATCAAAACTTCACGTCTTTGAAGAAAGAAATTGAAGGAGATATCAGAAGATGGAAAGATCTCTCATACTCATGGATTGGTAGGATTAATATAATAAAAATGGCCATTCTACCAAAAGAAATCTACAGATTCAATATAGTCTCCACCAAAATTCCAACAAAAATTTTTTATAGACCTTAAAAGGAAAATTCTCAACTTCATATGAAAAACAAAAATCCCAGGATAGCTAAAACAATCCTAAACAAGAAAAGAATTGCTAGAGGTCTCACTCTTCCCAATTTCAAGTTGTGCTACAGAGCAATTTTTATAAAATCCACATTGTATTGGCATAAAAACATACATTTTGATCAATGGAATCGAACTGATGGCCCAGACATAAACTGACACACATATAGATACCTGATTTTTGACAAAGAAGCCAGAAATACACATTAGAGAAAAAAAAATGAAAGATAACATCTTCAACAAATAGTGCTGGTCAAACTGGATGCTTGCATGTAGAAGGAACGCAAATGAATCCACATTTATCACCCTGCACAAAACTCAAGTCTAAGTGGATAAAAGACCTTGTAATAAAACCAGTGTCTTGGTTAGTGTTTACTACTGCTGTGAAGAGACACCATGACCACGGCAGCTCTTATAAAGAAAACATTTAAATGAGAGCGGCTGGCTTATCGTTTCAGAGGTTCAGTCCATTATGATCATGAAGGGGAGCATGGCAGCGTGCAGGCAAAGGTGGTGCTGGACCTGAGACTGCTGCTACATCTTGCAGGCAACAGGAAGTCAACTGACTGTCACACTGAGGAAACTTTAAGAAAAAGAGAACTCAAAGCCCACCCCC
>CABHPH010161488.1:0-35182 GCA_902168325.1 Peromyscus nudipes | reverse complement strand
GTCAAGGGAGTGCAAGCTACTCCCAAAGAAATACAGGCTATTATTGTTGCCATTGGTTGCCTCCAAGATGTTGAAGGTAAGCCCTTATTGCTGAAAACACCATGAACTTTGGACACAGGACCTAGAGCTAGCTTCGACCTGAAAGTCTCTTCCTTGAGGACTAGCTTTTATAGTACTGGAAAGAGCTATGTAAGCCTCCAAGGGAGGGAAGCCACCAACAGTCCCACCCAGCTATGATGTTTATGAACCACAGTAACAACTAGCTCAGCACAATAATCCTAATGGGGGGCACATGTACACATTGGAAGTAAGCAACAGTTCTCTAATTTGATGTAAGTTCCACCCAACAGGAGGGAAATAATGCCTGGTATTAGAAACCTAGTTAACTAGTTATCTACAGCTAGTAATGTCATGGATCTTGCAGGAAAACCTACCACTGTCACTTTACTAAAGCAGCATAATTACTAACTGCATTACAAATAATCTTACTTTTACTATGGTGTACTGTGTGTGTGTGTGTGTGTGTGTGTGTGTGTGTGTGTGTGTGTGAAGGACAGTGTCCACTGATAAAGTATAATGGGAACAAAAGTCTTAAGGAAGTGAAAACTCTGTATTTTTATGAGTGATGGAAGAACAGACCAGAAATAGACCACTTTCTAAACCTTGATAGGAATTCGTGGCTTAGAAATATTTTGTCTAAAGTAGGTTAGAATATGAAATTGAAGAGTTTTTGTTACCTATTTAAGTCAGTAACATCGTGTTGGACTTATATTGATTGAAAACACAATAACTGAAATTTCAGGATGTGATCTTAATGTCATTTTACCAGTTTAATTTACTGATATGATTGCCCACAGTAGGGAATTCAGAGAGGAGGCAATCATATTTTCATTTTTACTATTCTATTCTCATGTATACTATTCTATTGTCATTTAAAAAGGTATCTCACAGAGCAGCAGTAATTTGTTGTTAAGCATTCAATAAATATGATATTGGCACTTATATTGAAGTATGGGGTATTTTATTCTTAACCTCAATGACACGTCCAAATAACATTGAAATTTGAGATCAAGCTGTTTAAAAGCATTTGCATCTATTTAAATTAGCGTGTTGTCATATTTTATATTCTGAAGATAAAAAGTCACTTTTCATTAGATCAGTTCATTCCTGGACAACCCTACACAAACACATGTGCCCCAGGATGCCCTCCTCCATAGTAACAATCACCTTCTAATGACTACAGTCTGTCACGCTTTGCTGCTTTGGAAAATGTAAATTGTGTCCTGGAGAAGCATGCTTATTTTTACAGCAGGCATCTATCTCTAGGCTGGTCTACACTTAGCTCAAAGTTCTTATCCCTGTCCTGTCTCCTCTTGTCACAGATGAGCTATAATTTCATAAATGGATGGAAAGAGTCCGATTTTTGATCATGTTCTGATGAATAAGATGCAAAATGCATAATCTAATTCTTTTGCAGGAATCAGACCTCTTGAAAATTTGGGAAAAATGAAACCTGGGATCCAGTCGACCATAATGCATAGTACATTGAAAGAAAGACAAAATGAGTTTATGAGACTTGAGAGTAGGTACCAAATTTGGTAATCTTGGTTTTGGATATTTATTGTTTAATTTAGTAAAATGCATGTGCCAGACACTGAGTTAGATACCAGAGTGAGAAACAGGCAAGAAGCGAGTCTTTATCCAGTATGCACTCCAAAGAGGCTAGAAAATTATTCTTTAACATGTTCTTATTTTATCTCCAGTTTACTCAGTGACCAGAAAATGGGATTCTCAATAAATTTCAGTTTAATGAATTAAAAGCTCTGATGAGAAATCAAACGAGACAAGGAATTCACTCTGCCAATTAGTTCTGTTTGCTGGTGGCATTGTTCAGAACTTTGTTTGCTATGTTGAGTTTTATATTAACTGCAGTTATAAACATAAATACTGACTGTGGTCACTGCAAATGACTTTAGGTGGCCATGTTCTCAGCAAACACCTTGATAACTGCATAGCACAATTGTATACTCAGTTTGCTGGAGTATCCTCATGGTACAGGGGCGTCATAGAAGTGGTCGAACAAGAAGTTTGAAAAAATTAAGCCCCTGAGGAACATATCGTGTTAAAGCCATGGAATTCAGAGCTGAGAAAGATCAGATTATAGTCAGTAATTCACCACTTGAGAACTGGTGGGGGATTTTCTTTTACAGCCTATTTTTTAAATATGTATTTTCCTGTTTGAAAAAATCAAGCAGATAAGACTTCTACATCTTCCATTGGGACAATATCATTAAACAACTCACAAGTAGGAAGTGTTTACTGATATATGTCTTTAATTTTTTTTAATTTAATTTACTCCACTAACCTCAATCACACCTAGAAGGAAACAATAAGTAATTTAAATTTCTTCTGAGTTCCCTCATCCCCCAGTACAGCTATGTCCGTCATTCCTTTACTTTGTCACGACCATGCAATTACTTTCTTCTGCTTTCTTTGAGCAGTCTGCGATCTGCGATCATCTGGACTCATGACATAGATCCTTTCACGCTTTATGGCCTTTGTGGCTCCTATATAGACCCTAATCGTATAATAAACTGCCTTCCTCTGGGCTGAACTGGTAATAGGTGTACGAGAAGAAATCATAGTGCAAATGGCACGCATGAAAAGCTAAAGTGACAGAAGTCATATTCTTGTTAGGGCTTTCATCTCGCTAGATACAATTTTGTGCTAAAGAGATTACTCTATGAGGTTTTGTCTCGGGACTGTTATTGCACCACCTGATTTATAATCAGAGTGCTCGGTTTAGTCAAATCGCATCCTTCATTCAGGAAGAGATTTTCTTCAACAGACAAGGTGACATGAAACACTTGCCCTTTCTAAAAGAGGATTAGCGACTTTTACATTTCCAAATCCATTTTGGTACAATCACTAACATGAAGCCGGTTTCCAATTTCATATGAGAAAGATCTCTAGGGAGATAGCCAGCTTAATTAACTAAGAAATGACAAGCAAGACAGAATTTTTCACTGATAAAATGTGACTTACTGTTTAGAATGTAACCTCACCTGACCTCTTCCATTGAAACTATCCTGAAAAAAGTATTTTAAAGTGACGCCTGGACATGGGCATTAAGAGACAAGAGGTAAAGAAAGGAAGAAGTCACCCAACACTTGAGTTTGTCTTTTTATTTTGTTGGTGTCTGGTCTATCATGGACTCAAACAATTTCTAGCATGTCAGAATTAATTTTGTAAGGTAATTTTGTAAATGGGTTTTACAATTGGGATCCACTTATTTCTTAAGTAGGGTATGTTCCTATGTTCAAGGTAAGCATGCTCAGATACATGTTCTTTGTTCAACCTGCCTAGCATGTAGGTAAGAATGTGTACATGGGCCCTGTTGACCTGGGGCTCCCGTCAAGCACTGCCAAGGAGTTATTACATAGATGCTGAATATCATTGGAGTCCTTGGAATGGTTATCCTTTAAAACTGATGAGTTATTATAAACTCCCACACCCAAATACACACACACACACACACACACACACACACACACACACCCATTATCATTTAGATAACCAGAAACTTTGATCACATTCAGCATTGAGAATAAATCAAAAAAGGGCATGGAAAGAAGAAAGAAGGAGAGAGAAGGGGAGAAGAAGAAAGAAAGGAAGGGGAGAAGGAAGGAAAGAAGGAAGGGAGAAGGAAGGAAGGAAGGAAGGAAGGAAGGAAGGAAGGAAGGAAGGAAAGAAGGAAGGAAGGAAGGAAGGAGAAAAAAAGGTATCTTGGAAACAGGAAGAAGAAAAGCTCACTTCTCAATGCCTATAATGTGTATTAGGGAATTATGGAATCAAAGATTGGCAAGTGCATGCAAAGAAAGAGACATGAAATATTAAGATTTATAAATTATTCCTGCGAATGCCTGAGGCTAATTGCCATGCTGTCCCGAGAGCAACATCTCAGCTTTCTCTCCTTTATCCACTCCTTTGTAAGGAGAACCGGGAGGACACGGCCCCTGTAGCCGACTGTGACTGCCTTTGCCTTTTAGTTGAAAGGTGTAAATGGAAGAATAAAACTGCACATTTCCTGTATATTGATATTTCTGCATGTGTTTATCGGAAGGTTTGTTTTTAACCCCCTTCCTTTACCCATAAGACTTTTAAAAATTCAGTAAATTCAATAAAACGTATTTGTTTATTTTGTGCTTATGGGTGTTTCTGTCTGCATGTATGCCTGTGAAGGACATGCATATCTGGTGCCCACAAAAGATGCCCAAGAAAGGTTCCCACAAAAGGGGCTCATGAAAGGGAGTTTGATTTCCTATGGACCAGGATTTATGGGTGGTTGTGAGCCACTATGGGAGTGTTTGGTCCTGAGCAAGTGGTGCCTTTAGCTGTTGAACTACCACTACCATAATGTCTCACCAGCCCAATTACCCATAAGGTTTCTGGCACACATGCACACACACACACACACACACACACACACACACACACACACACACACACACACAGAGAGAGAGAGAGAGAGAGAGAGAGAGAGAGAGAGAGAGAGAGAGAGAGAGAGAGAGAGAACACCACTACTTTGGATGGGGTGCTAGTTAAGTTCATTCTGTTTGTTAATAAACCTGATGGGTTGCAGGGTGTAAAGCAGAATTATTAAAGAATTAACCCTCTCATGCCTGTTATTGTTTCCAAGAAAAATATAAAACTAGATTCTGACTGACCTACAGGGCTTTGCTATCCTTCTCTGCTTGACCAGTCTTTAAACACAAAGGTTCCTCCTGACTCTAGGCCCCAGATCTACCTCTTCTTGGTACATTTTCCTCTTCTTGGCACATTTACTTTTGAAGACTTATATATGTAAAATGTATAATATATGAAACATAAACAGATAACAGTAAGTATATGACATATATGTAAAATGTATAATATATGAAACATAAACAGATAACAGTAAGTGTATAACATACAAAATAGAATTATCTATTCTTTTGGGACATATGTCTTTAAAAAGAAAACTTCTTGACAATTTAAACTATGAAGGTAGGTCTTTCTCCAGGATCTGGACCTACCCTTTGACCTATTAAACCTCAAAGAATCCAGTATCCTGTCTCTTAGCTTTTGTGTGTATGTGGAAACCTGACTCCCTTGACTTTTTTCTCTTGCTCCAGGTTGTAAAATTACTGAATGCCTTAAAGATACCAGAAAGATTGTTTTTCCTTTGGGTCAGGACAATTTTCTAATACAGAGTGCTTGGACACTGTTAACTCTCTAAATATTTCTAACAGTGTTTAGTGAGGCTGTTGAAACTCCCTTATGCAAGCACTTAGCCTTTTAAGAATGAGCTTCTGGAATGGATAAAGAAAATGTGGTACATTTACACAATGGAGTATTATGCAGTGGTAAAAAACAATGTCATCATTAAATTTGTAGGCAAATGAATAGAACTAGAAAAAATCATCCTGAGTGAGGAAACCCAGACCCAGAAAGACAGACACGGTATGAACTCACTCATAAGTGATTATTAGACGCAAAACAAAGGATAACTAGACTGCAATCCACAACCCTAGAGAAACTAGGTAAAGAGGAAGACCCTAAGAGGGACACGCATGAATTGACCCAGGAAGGGGGAAAGGGTTAAGATCTCCTGGGTAAACTGAGATGGGGGAGTAGAGGAGAGGGGATGGGGGTGGGAGGGAATATGAGGGTTCCAGATGGCCGAGTTGGGGGAGGGACAGAGAGGGAGAGCAATGAAAGAGATATCTTGACAGAGTGAGCCATTATGTGGTTAGGGACAAATCTGGTGCTAGAGAAATTCCTAGGAACCCACAAGGATGTCCCCAGCTAAGACTCACAGCAATGGTGGCGAGGGTGCCTGAACTGGCCCTCCCCTGCACTCAGATTGGTGTCTACCCTAATTGTCATCATAGGACCTACATCCAGTGACTGATGGAAGCAGATGCAGAGACCCACAGCCAAGCACTTGGCCAGTCTCCTGGAGTTCAGTTGAAGAGAAGGAGGAGGGATTATAGGAGCAAAGGGTTCAAGATCATGGGGAAAAACCACAGAGAAAGCTGATACAAGCTAGTGGGAGCTCACAGACTCTGGACTGACAGTTGGGGGGCCTGCATGGGCCTGCACTAGGCCTTCTGAATGAGGGTGACAGTTGCATGGCTTGGTCTGTTTGTGGGTCCCCTGGCACTGGGACCAGGACTTATCCCAGGTACATGAACTGGCTTTTTAGAGTCCATTCCCTATGGTCAATGTCTTACTCAGCCTTGATGCAAGGGGAAGGGGTTTGGTCCTGCCCCAACTTGGTATGCCAGCCTGTGTTGACTACCCAAGTGAGGCCTTACTGCCTATGAGGAGTGAAAGGGGATGGGATGGGAGGAGGTGGTGGTGGGGGGGCGAGAGACAGGGAGGGAAGTGGAACAGTGGTTGGTATGTAAAGTGAAAAAAATTTTAAACAAATAAATTAAAAAAAAAAGAAAAAAAAATGAGCTTCTGAATATGCAGAAGTGCTAACTTAGCTTTCTGCCGAAAAGCCCAGTATCTTTCTGAAAACTGTCACTCGCGCTGAACACTGACTATAACAGAAGACTGCTTGAGTGCAGGTGGTAAAGAAATGAAAGATCCAAACCTTCAGGATCTTGACATGGCTACAGGGTAAGAAAGCAACAGTGAATGTCTCCATTAGTATGCATGTTTGTGTCCAAATAGATGTTGTGAGACATTTATTTTTGTTCTGAAAATGTATTATCTACGGCAATTTGGCACCATAAAAATCTAAGGCATTTGTACACTTAATTTTCTTTTATTTATTAGTGCAGTGATCAGAACTTGAGGAAGTAATTAATGATTCAAAAAAAAAAGAAATTAAGATCTTCAATAAATCCAGAGATAAAAACAGAGAAATGTAGAAAGTGCAGGACCCCAGTGATTTTGTGAGTTTGAGACATGAGATGAAGCCAAAGCTTTGTTTTGAAATTTTATAACTTCCTCTCCTTTTTTTTAAATTTTTGCTTAATTTTTAAATAACTTTCAATAACTTCATACAAGGGTACTCCATTTACATAATTTCCAACCATACATCTCCAACCTTTCTCCCCTGTTTCCCACCATACCTTCTCAAATCATGATCTAGTCTTCTTTGATTATTGTTATACAACACACACACACACACACACACACACACACACACACACACACACAATTTTCTGAGTTCATTTAGTGCTGCTCACAGGTAGATAGATGTATTACAGACTGACCACTATGGATGGTCTACCAGGAAGCATGAAGCTTATCCCTGGAGAAAACTGATTCTGCCTCTCTCAGAAGCCATTTATTGCATGAAAAAATTTCCCGATCCATGTCACCTGTTGTTGTTATAATGCAGGCCTTGTTTCTGCAGCCATATTGTTCAGATTTCATGGGTGCAACAACTTCCCTGTGATGTCTAGAAGATATCTTGCAGCAGGTGTCCTGAACTCCAGCTCTTGAATTTTTTAAACCATTTATTTTATTTTCAATTATGTGTATATGTGTATAGCAAAGTCTTAGGATTTTTTTTTTTTTTGCTGTGAAGAGACACCATGACCACTGCAAGTTTTATAAAGTAAAACATTTAATTGGGGTGGCTCACTTACAGTTTCAGAGGTTCAGTTCATTATCATCATGTTGGGGAGCATGGCGGCATGTAGGCTGATGTGATGTTGAAGCTGAGAGTGCTAAATCTTGCAGGCAACAGGAAGTCAACTGAGACACTGGGAGGGGGGTTGCTATCCTGAGCAAAAGAATCCTCAAAGCCCACCCCCACAGTGACACACTTCCTCCAACAAGGCCATACCCACTTCAACAGAGCCAATTAGCACTGTTAGGAGGTGTGGCTTTGTTGGAGATATGACATGTATAGATAGTAAAAAAAGACTTCCATAACCCAAACCTGTCAATCAAAACAAACAAAAAACCACCCATATCCTATTCCTAAGCAACTTACTCCTCTTCCTCTTGAAGTCCCCAATTATATCTGATGCTCTTGAGTCTTCCAAGTGAAGGAGCCCTCTGTTCCCTTTCAGTGTGTCTGACCTGTACAATAGTTTTACTTCTGAATACAGTTCCTTGTTACTTTGTAAACTCTGTATACTTCTTCCTTTTTTTTAAAAAACACCTGATCTAGACAGTACCCCCCAGTAACATTGCTTTTTATGCTGTAACATGTCTCTGTGCTCATTATCATGGAAAACTGGAGAGATTGCATGCTATTCTAGATGTTGACCCAAATACTGATGATGGAAGTCGCTTCCAAGGGTGTGAAAGCTGCTTTGTCCTTATCCTTGAGCTGGTAGGTAGGTAGGTGTTAACATCCCAAAGGCTTATTTTTCCTTTGTGTCCTACTTATTTGCCCAATCTCTCCATAAATAATTACAGAACACCTCCAAGTACTGAGTGCTAATGATTCTTAAGGAACCTCCAGTCTGCTGGAGGTATGTAAACCAACAACTACTGTGGAAAATGCTTGTCTGTGAGTTATGCCTTATTAGTCTGCAACAATACATGTCCAGAGGTTCAGAGTTAAAAATAGTAAGAAACTATGACAACCAGTTGATGACAGTGACTTTGTTTGTTGAATCAAATAATAAATGTGGGTCTATTTTTGTTTGTCTTTTGTTCGTTTTAATAGTAGTTTATTTTCACTCTATTTTATTTTTAAAAAAATCTATCATGGTGAACTGGGTGACAAAGACAACTGAAGACAGCTTGAGATGTAGTGGGTTAATTTACAGTAGGCACCAAGAACAAGCCAGTTGAAAACATAAGGAAGGAAGGAAGCAAAGTCCGGGCTTTGCTGTCTCAGCCTTTGCTTTGGCCTGAAGTTCTCATGTGTCATCAAACCTTCTGTAAGCACAAGATGTCTCTGAAGAAGTAAATGCCTTCTGCCTCCAAGCCTCCTCTTCAGCATTTGTCTTGTTGGCCTGCTCCTTGGAGAACTATCATAAGGCAATAAAATAAGACACAATGAAAGATTTTGCAACTCTTCATCCCGCCAGTTAAAGATTTCCATGCAATTCTGAGCAGTCAGAGCAGCACCCTCACTGGCCAAGCTCATTCCAGGGGCATGGGCTAATTTTCCTGGCACTTCTAAAGCTCTGTCATCTGCATTGCACCTCTTCAGAACAAGCTAGTCTCTGATAAGGCACAGCTGGGGAAATCCATGCTTCTCTGGACAGTCAGGTTTTTCCCATCAGTTAATTGACAGAAGGCTTAATATATTTCTTAATTACGGCTGCGAAGTTATTGCTGGAAGAGGCTCCAAAATCATTTAAAAAAAAGTGTTTCTGATGAACTCATTTTGAAAATGCCTCAATGAAAGGCAGGGCACACTTGATGAGATTCTACCAAGAGACAAGGGCAGCCCAGGACAGAATCACAGAGGGAGCAAAGGGGTAAGGGAAGCTAGGAGCCAAGACATGTCTGTGCCTCCAGCTCTGTGTAGCTCTGTGGATGCTGTTATGTGCAAGTCTATGGGAAATAACTGTCCAACATTACCTTCAAATGGTTTTGAAACATTCTTATAGACGGATACACAGTAGCATTGGTTTATGTTTAGCTAAAACTGTCTGGTAGGTTTAATGCAAATGGGATTAGTCTTCTCACTAATACTGCAGTCTTTGTTTTCTGTGAAAGTAGCCCTGTTAAAACCTATCTGGAATCACATAATTACAGAAGTTGAAGTGATCCTTGAGATTATCTGGTTCATTTTTTTTTAATGGACAAACTAGCTGAGATGCAATGAGGTTTGAACTCTTACCAGACCATTTAGTTTATTCATAGTTAACCAAGTCTAGTGCTTTTTAAATGTTTCTCGTCCTTGAAATTATAGAAAATTTAAGAGTAAGTATTTTTGAAATAAGTTTTTCTTGGTTTAAGGGCTTTTATTTTTTTAAAGAAAGTTTAAAAATAAACTAAAGTTATGTCCAATTCTACAACATAGAGCTAAACATTCTTGGTAACTTCTTACTCTACTTAGACATAGATTTTTTTCCCCAATAAAATCAGGATCTTACTCCATAGACAGTATGATGTCCATTTCATTTGTCAAAAGTTTCTCTGATTCTTAAATATCCCTAAATTGTTTTTAATAAAGACTAATAGTGTGTATTCAATAGCTTGATTCAAGAATTGTATATATTTTTGGTAACTGATAAAAGTGAAGATAGATTTTTGCACTTTAATTGAGTCTATTATTTTCCTTTGTCATCTTTTCCTATTAAGAATAAAAAAGAAACTTATTTAGTGTTTTAAGTGTATGTGTGGCAGCATGAGTATATGTGCATTGTATGCATGCAGAATCCGTAGAGGGGAAGAGGGAATCAGAAACCCTGGAACTGGAGTTACAGGCGGTTGTGAGTGGTCTGATGTATGTGCTGGGCACTGAACCAGGGGCTTCTATATGAGCAGTACACACTCTTAACCACTGGGCCTCAATTCTTTCTCTATTTTTGGTCATACTATTCTTTCTCAAGACTTTTATAAACATTCTGCAAGTGTTAAGGAGATTGATTTTCTCCTTTAACCTCATAAAATATTAGGATTTTTTTTTTTTACTTTTATGGTATTTCTGTGTCATCAGTACAAACTTTAGCTGACACCCTGATCTGTGTTCAGGCCTAGTAACAGGCCCACTATTGCATGGCTGTGAGAGACACCGCTGTTGGAAAGCAGGCGTATCATACCCAAACCTAGTGGTTTTGTATCACATTGTTCCTCTTTGGAGCTAATATGTTTTAAAAAGTTTGGTTTATCCTCAAATATTGATTGACAGCAGAGAATTTTGCAACTGACCTGGCTCATTACTCCGACAAGAGGCTACTACGAATCAATGACATGTCAGTTACCACATGGCTTTCCCTCTGCATAGCATTCTCTTTGATACCTGCAGGTGTAGATATCTCTGGATGTTTAGTCTTACTATTGGCATAACATTATTAATTATTAAAATTATTTATTTATGTCATAGGTATTGTAGGATTAATGAGCAGAGCTAGGGTATATCTCACTGTTAAAGTGTTAGCCTAGCCTTGGATTTATGTCCTATTCCCACAAAATATTAATGAAAAACTAAACATATTATTATTATTATTATTATTATTATTTTTTTTTTTAGCAGTAGTATTAAACTGGGAAATATGTTAGAAAGAATACATTTCCACAGGTTTGTGCACTAAACGTTTGATGTTTGGAATGGTGGTAAAGTGTCTTAGTTAGGATTTCTATTGCTGCAATGAGATACCATAACGAAAAAGCAAGTTGGGGAGAAAAGGATTTATTTGACTTATATTTCCGTATTGCTGTTCGTTATTAAAGGAAGTCAGGAAACATGAACAGGGCAGGATCCTGAAGGCAGGAGCTGATGCAGAGGCCATGGAAGGGTGCTGGTTACTTGATTGCTTTCACTGGCTTGCTCAGCCTGCTTTTTTATAGATAGAACCCAGAACCACCAGCCCAGGGATGGCACCTCCCACCATGGGCTGCCCCCCCCCCCCATTGATTACTACAGGAGAAAATGCCTTATAGTTGGATCTCGTAGAGGCATTTCCTCAACTGAGGCTCCTTGCTCTCTGAGATCTCTAGCTTGTGTCAAGTTGCACATACCAGCCAGTACATAACGAATACACAGAAACACAATTAAGAAACGAACCATGTAAAACCCTCTGGGCTGTGAATTTCTCTTTAATTTATTCTTTGTGATTCTTCTGAGGTGGATATTGAGATATAAGGAATTATTTTAAAAATAATATTCAATGAAGCAATTATACCATAGGTATTTTAATTTAATTTAATTTTAATTTAATTTAATTTTAATTTAATTTAATTTTTTCCTATTTTTTATTTCATCTTCTTTTTGAAAAACAAGGTTATTTCAGAATTTATTATATATTCATGACTCAAAATATGAGAATTTGGAGAAATTTGTAATATCTGTAAATATCTACATATCTCAAGTATTAAATTCATTTTCATGTGAAATCTGTCATGTTAGATGGTGAATTCTGAGCATGAGAGTCACACCCGGTGAGATGAACAAATGGGATGTCTGTCTGTACACCTAGTCTGATACATTCATTTTCAAAGCCTTTAACTTGACACATGTGATAATACTTACATATTCCCTCATTTACTTCCCAAGTTTGATATAGTTTTAAATAAATTCCTTCCTTTGCAAAATGTCCATATCATTCTGAAGTAATTTAACATTTTTACAATTACTGCATTGTGAAAATTTATCTTGCAAAGGAAATGAAATTGAAAACAAAATTAGAAGAGAGCCTAAGATCTCCAGCAATTTGGAAATGTCTGACGCTCAAGCTGGGCACTTTATGGGCTGATGGGATCGCTGTTAGTTGTGTGAGACATTTGACCTTTTACAGGGAAACAGAGTTAGTGTACAGCGAGAGACAACGTCGTGATTTTTCGCACTTTTTCATCGGTTGGATGTTTCCTGGCAGACTTTGGCTTTATGCTTCTAAATGGGCAGCATCTGTCTCTTCAATGCTGGTAGAAAAGTGCTGATGGGAAGATGTGCTGGAAACTATTGCTGCGAAAATATCTGTGTTTTACAGTCCTGACCCTTGGTAATTAGTAGGAGGGATTTGCAACTTCATTTAATCAATTGCTGGGGACCTCTATAACCCAAATGCAGAAAAAGAATGGATGTGATGCTTCTTGCTTTCAAAGTGACTGGGAAATTAGTTTTAAATGGCAATCTGTCTGGAGCTATCTAATGGTCACTGTGTGGGGGATAAAAGCAAGATCTCTCTCCAACCCCAATGTTTAAGGGAAGATCAGAAAAAATAAATGGATGTTGACTCAATGATTTTTATTTTTAACAGAGAAACAGGAGATGTTTGAAGCCACAAGTTCAAAGTCATCTGGATGAAATAGGAATGAGAGATTAGTAGAGTGAATAAACCAAAAAGTTACCTGAACTCGCTGCCATAAGTGGCTCAGATAACCTAATTATAAAACACTCCTCCAGCACTCCCCCAATAAAAATAAAGCGGAGAATATGAAAGTCTCTGTACATACATGCATATGAGGGGGGTAGTGTATTTGCTGCAGAACCAAAGATATGTCTCTGGCATATCCCTCTCATAGCAATGGATGTATCACACTAATCTGTCTAAATCTTATGAACGATGAGTCTAAATAAATCTTATGCTCAATTGTTGAGTTCGTCTCTTTAAAAGACAGAACAGAAGAAAGATAGGAGGTAAATTTTTCTATCTGTAACCTGCTTTTTAGTGTAGATTTTTCTAACATTGAAACCCAGCTGATTTCTTTGTCTTCTGGGTAGTCTTGACTTTATTTAAAGTAAGTAATAAACAGATTAACAAATTTGCATGTATTCTAAGGCAAACTCATCTGGCTTTGGTCTGTTGCAGTGAATTTAGTGCATCTTTTGATCCTGGCTTCCTCTTGCAAAATTGATGACTTGGGAACCTGGAAACCTGAATAGAAAGCACAAAGCTACGAAAGACAGACAATAGCCCCCACTTGGGGAGCTGGGGGCATGAACTTCACAATTCATCGAATGCAGCTTCTCTCATTTCAGTGCGGCCTCTCTCGGTCACAGAATTCAGAAAAGAGGAAAACAGAAGAGAAGACTAAAAATAGTTGACAGGCCCTGTGTACACCAGCTTTAATGGGAGGATAATGGAGGAGACTGGGGATTTCGTTTGCCATCCACACAAGATTCTGAATGACTAAATAATTCATTATTAATATCTAAACATATCGAGGGCTTCCTATATCCTTTTTTCTGTGCAACAGCTTATTGAACCTTGCAAAAATCTTCAGAGGCAAAGCCCCATTTGCTCTTACAGACTAGCACATTGATTTATTGAGCTGTGAGGTAACATGCTGAGGTCACGTAGCTGGTGAAGGGCAAAGCTCCCATTGCCCCTGGTGATCTGACACCCAAGTCTGTACTTTGAACTCCTAGGCTCTGACTCTATGATGTCATGCTGTCCACTTATCGATTATCTATAATGAATGGAGAATAGTGTCAGATATGAGTTCAAAGCAACAAAAATTATTGATGAGATTGCTGTCCTTCTACATGTTAGGACAGTGTCTACGAATTTTTAAGGGATTAATTTTTGTGTGTTTCATATTTAATGTATGTATGTATGTATGTTTTTTGAGACAGGATTTTTCTATGTAGTCTATGTTCTCTCTGGACCCATTTCCTGTCTACCTCCTGAGTGTTACGATTGCAACTGTGTATCATCACACCAAGAAAATTTCATTCATGTGATGAAAACTCATCATCTTTTAAATAGAGGAATAGTTCTATGCTTTGAAAATCTTACTATTATCCAGGAAGCAGAACTGCAGGGTGCACAGACACCCAGGGCTGGGATGCTGCCCTGGGCAACGGCAGAAAGCAGAAAAATGGTGACCTGGCCCTTGAAGTGTAACTTGTTACACAGAAGCTTTTTCTGGAGGAATTAGTATGTTGATGACAGGAGCGGAGTCAAGATAGTATACTTACAAAGAGTTCTCCAGGGAAACAATTAGTATTTGCTATAGGAATTGGCTCACACAATCATGGAGACCAAAAATTCCCTTCATCTATTATTTGCATGGATAATGAATGTTGAGGAACAAAGAAATCTGGTGCTGTCATTCATCACTGAGTGGAAAGACCTAGAGTTGGAACCAGAGCAGCTGGCCATTCTGATTTACATTTTAGAATTGTAAAGCTGGAGATTCAAGATGTCTGAGACTAAGGGCGAGAGAAGACCAATGTGACTTTAGAAGCAAGAACTTGTTCTCAGCTTTTTTGTTCTGTTTGGTTCTTCATTATACTGATGAAGTGTTAATGTGTTCAGGGGATACCCTTATAGACATACCCAGAAACAAGTGTTCCCACTAGCTATTTGGATATCCTCAAACTCACTCAAACTGAAGCTTAGCACTCACCATCACACCACTTGAAAGACAAAATCATAGTGGGCAGCACACAGGAGCCAGAGAAAGTATTGTTTGCAGTATGACTTGGCATGAAAGGGGAAGAACCGATGAGGATTACAGCCCAGCATTGACATTGACCCATTTAGAATATAAACACTCCATTCTTTTGCTGTTAGCTCGCTTGCTTGATTGCACAGGAGAATGAATCTCACTGGGCTATTGCTCTGTGATGTTAAAGTTAAAATTTCCTATTGGCTGACTCAACTTGCTTCATTACCGAGTGTTTATATTTATGATTTGTATTCTAAGGAAGATCAAAGTGGCTTATATGTTAAAAGACACGTGAATTAGGATAATAGAAAAGACCAAAAGGTACGTAAACAGAATAGGATCTGATGGATTAGTAAAACCAATTATAAAACAGTTGTCTTCACAGATTGAAGTCTAAGGATACAATACAGAATCAACATCCCAATAAGCAATGGTGGCTACCTTTAGCTGTTGTTGCCTTGGGTGGAGAGTAAGCTCGGCTTCTGCATTCTACTCTCACTTGCTTTCATGTTTCTAATCAGCACATTCTGTCTCTGAGCAGCCTCAGAATTGAAGGTGGATTAGCCAGAGGCTGTATAGCACTGTGACTCATGCTGGTATTCTGAGTCATTGTTCCTATAAAATCCACGAGAAAATTTCTACTGTTTTCTTTTTTCTATTAATTCCAAGTGACTATTAACTTAAAAACCTGAAATTTTTTTTAAACGTCATGATTCTGAGCAGTAGCTAAATACTGATGATTTGTAAGCTCTAGTCTCTAATGTTTACCTCCCAAGCTAAGATTGGTATATCCACCAACCTACTCAGCATCCTTGCTTGGTCATATGGCAGATATCTAACTTAAGAATGTTCAACAGAGAAATAATGATGTTCTTCCAACTCCTCCTCACATTGTGTTCGGCTTAGTAACGAAGATCAGTAGTCAGTTTATCTTCATCACAAGTATCTCTTGCTTTCTCTCTTTCTTATGTGTGCTTTTGGAGTACAGCCCAAGATATATCAAGAAAGAGAATTTTAAATTCACCATTTCCCTTGTTCTATTGCTTTTTTTTTGTTTTTGTTGTTGTTGTTTTCAAGACAGGGTTTCTCTGTGTAGTTTTGGTGCCTGTCCTGGATCTCGCTCTGTAGCCCAGGCTGGCCTCGAACTCACAGAGATCCGCCTGGCTCTGCCTCCCGAGTGCTGGGATTAAAGGCGTGCGCCACCACTGCCGCCGCCTGGCCAATTACTTTTACCTAACACGTGTTTGGTTGTTTTTTGTCGTGATTACTTGGTTTCTCTCAGTTAAATTATTTTCATAGCTATCAAACTGGTCACTCTGTGGAATTTTATTTCAATTTTTTTACAGTGGCCTAGACATTAATTATATCAAACGCGGCCCCTATTTCAGTGTTCCATTCTCCCATCGATCTTCTCTCTGGGTTAACCCTTTGCTGTGGTTTTTCCCCCCACAGTCTTCTTGCAGACACTGGGAGTATTACAGTGTCTTAGAGTGGCAAAGATAACGGACACCTTAGGACTTTCTGCTTGCTCTTCCTTCTGTCGGTGCCAACAAAGCATCACTTCGTTTAGAGTGCTCTCCATAAGATATTCTATCCAAAATGTTGTCTCTGCCCTTTCACACCTGCATAAACCTCACACCATTTCCCTTCTCAGTTTTTATTGACCAGTTTCGCCTCACGGCATCTGTTACTACCCACGTGTAGTGTGTGTGTGTGTGTGTGTGTGTGTGTGTGTGTCTTGGTTTGAATGGGAAATGTCCTCTGTAGACATTTGGTCTCCAGTTGCAGGCACTGTTTTGAAAGGTTCTGGAAGCTTTAGGAGGCAGAGAGTCCCTGGAAGAAGTGGGTTGCCGGGAGCAGGCCTTGAGTTTTATAACCTGGTCCCACTTCTTGTCATTTCTCTGCTTCCTAACAGCACAGTCAATGTGCACAGCCACCAAGCTCTTGGGCCCATGTGTTCTCCACCCAATGGGCAGCATCCCCTTGAACTGGAAGCCAAGGTGAACTCTTCCTCCTTCAAGGTGCTTCTTGCCAGGTGCTTAAGTACAACGGTTAATGTATCATGTATCTTTTCCATCACCTTCCTGAGGTTCATGAGGTGCTGAGTCTGTGCTGTTCTCTGGTGTGTTGCTTAGGCCTCAAGCAACACTTGACACTTAGTAAGGACTAAGTATTTGTTAGAATACATAAGAGATGATGGAAAAGAAAACCATAGGATGATGGACCTTAGGCCATTTTCCATGGAAATGAATGCCTAATTAGAAGTCCTCACTAGGGAAAAAAAAAGAGCTATAGCCTCTGCCATTAACTGTCACTTAGAGTCTTATATCTTGGATCAGTCAAAGCTCCAGGAGCACATCCAAGCCCACAAGGCATTTTCCCCTCCCCTTGCTTTGCTCACACCCAGCGCATTCCTCTATCCACTTCCACCGACAGCAGGGTACTGCTCAGACATCATGCTGCCTCTTTCTGAGACCTACCCATCTGGTATACAAGGCACCAAGTAGGCACAGACTCCTTTAGAACCCTGAAACATGTTATTTTAAAAAATTCTGCTGGCTCAGTTATCTGCATTTTTTTAAGTGATTATTCTTTAATCTTTGTGACCTAGGTGAAAATGTGGCAAGCTCAACCCATCTTCAAGTTACGTATGGAGCCTCTGCAATTGTTTTTGTTCTTTCAACCCAGACGACTATGTAGATAACTTCTAACACCATCCCCAAGACCCCAGAGGTGTGCTGGGATGACAATAGCCTGTGTAGCCCGAGCTAACTCCAACTATGCTCATAGTATGAATGAACTGCTGGTCTCAAGCTAATTGATTCAGACATATATGTATAGTCCATACTCTGCCACTGATGGTAGCTTCCTAATTACATATGAAGAGTTGAGTGTACCCAGATACACACATGCACACTGTGAAATCATCTATGTGAATTATGCCTGTGCAGACCTGGATGCCACTGCCTGAAGAATATCACACTTGGGAAGGCATGAATGGTTGTGTATAAGTGTGTTCCTAAGTGTTTTGAGTCTTAGGAAGTTTGTAAAGACACAAATTTAAAAGACTTTACCCAATTAAACCTGAAGATAGAGTATAGCTAAAAATCTAAGTTTTTTTGGTTAAAATTCATTGGAGAATAAATTCATTAATTATTATAAAGAAATACAATAATTCCTAATGTGAATAATTTGTTCTATGTTATAAATCAGTTTCCTGCATAACACATCTTTCAGTTCTTAAGTCAATGTTGTATTATAAAGACTGTGTTCAATTTTATGTCCCAAAGAGAGTTTGCAATAGATAGAGATTTTTAGGAATTCAGAAGGAATATAATCATGATATGTTTTATATAGTTATGGAACTGTCAAAATGGAGACTTTTCCTGGGATGGGGTGGCAACTCATTTGGTAAAGTGTGAGGGTCTAAGTTCAACCTTCAGAACCCACATAGACAAGCCCAGTGTAGTGGTATGTGCTTCCCTAGGGTAGGGAGACAGAGAGGAGAACTCCTGGAGTTGACTGGTCAGCTAGTCTAACTAGTAAAATTGGTGTGCTCCAAGCTAGTGAGAGATCCTGCCTCAAAAGCAATACTTTCCATAAGGTATCTATTTTTAGTGAGAAAAAGATCATATTTACAAGGCAATGCTATAAATTTGCTTTGTGATACAAGAAAAGGAACACTAAAGTATTAAAATTATCTTTTCTTAAAAGTAATTTTTATTATTCTGTACTATGTTTCATTGTCTAAGCAAAAGAACCACAGTCATATTTTTCTTGGCTTTATTAGGTTGCTTATATAATGAAACCTTTATAATTGCAGACATTTTGTCAAATAGCAAAGTTATTTAAACACTGTGCTCACTGTTCAATATTGTTTTGTTAATTTTTATATATTCAAAATATGATGAAAATTGGCCACATACAGTAGAATACAAATGAACATACATGTGGTACTGGGGGTCTTGCGCAGGATTTACTTCAAGTTAGACAACGTATGCCTCATATCCATTATCCCTCTTAGACTGAATCTTAAATCATAGAGAATTTGGTGTTACCAATTCCTTTGAAGAAGAATTTGTTACCTCATATATTCCTAATGATCAACACTTTCTATATGTTCCTATATATTGTTACTTCTTGTGCCTTCACAACATGGTTGGGTTTTGACCTGAGGGATGGTTTGTTTAACTCAATTATATATATCTATGTATCTATGTATCTATGTATCTATGTATCTATCTATCTATGTATCTATGTATCTATCTATCTATCTATCTATCTATCTATCTATCTAATCTCTATCTATCTATCTATATCTATATCTATATATATATTCAGCAAACTGTATGAAGTTCTAAGTTCCTAGAGTTTATTTTTAACCATGGCAAGATGGACACATTATAATCGCTTTCTAGCTAACCTACATTGGAAGATCCTGTCTGGCAGAGAGGAAACTCTCCTTGACTGATGGGCATAGACTACTGTAACTGAAAATCTATCATGCTGTTAGGCTCACACAATTGGTTTGCTGCTGTTAGAAATGTGGGTTACAGGTGAAAATGAAACTTTTTTTCCTCAGGAGGGCACCTCTTAGTTGCCCTCTTCCTTATACATTTCCACACGGTTCTAACAATTTCAGAATCTTTGAGAAGAGATAGTTGCGCAAGTGTCCTTCTACTGCTTCCATTGACTCTTACAGGTTTGATGTGTTTGGCTCCTCTCCACGCAGAAGGGAAGCTGGCAATTTTGTGGGTGACCGGGAAATTAGAAGTATATGTTATAGAAGCCTTTTTTTGAATGTTTGAAAATACCACTTTTGTAAAAAGATTTAGTGTATTTTCAAAGCTTCAACAATCTACTTGCTTGGAAAAAGTACTTTTAAGCTGAATGGAGTCCCGCATTGTTTTACTGTTAATGGAAAAAAATGCCAGTTCTCATCTTCTTGCCTCTAGTCAAGTCCTTTCCACCTCCAAACATACTTGGTGTGCCCTTCCCTTTCTTTGGGAACCCATAAGGTCCTGTCTAGTTAATGTCACATCCTTTGCTCTCCTTCATGGTCCTGGTTGATGTTTTGTTTATTTGATAGAAGCTAGCGTTTTCTGGGAGTAAGTGTCTTGATCAGATTGCCTGTGAACAAGTCCTGTGGGGGTATTTTCTTGATAAATGATTGATGTGGGAGGAGCCAGCTCACTGTGGGCTGTGCCTGCCATGCAAAGTGGTCCTGACTTGTATGAGAGCAGGCTAAGCAAGTCATGAGAGAAAGCTAGTAAGCAGCATCCCTTTGTGTCTTCTGCTTCAGTTCCTGCCTCCAGGTTCCTGCTTTGAGTTTCTGCTCTAACTTCCCTCAGTGATGGAACGTGATGAGAGTTGTAAGCTGAAATAAACTCTTTCCTTCCCAAGTTGCTTTTGGTCATGGTGTTTTATTACTGCGATAGTAACCCTAAGACACCCGCCAAAGGCTCCCTTCATTTTCATATAAAAATACCCATCATACAGTTATGTTTAGCCTTACTGGATTGTTCGGCTTTTCACGTTTGTGTTACGCTGAGTTCTTTTTCATGTTTTCACATATCCATGTTATCGATTAGCAAAACATGTTGCTAATTTACTAACTGTGGAGCAAACGATGGTGTTTGTCTCTTCCTGTGTCTAAGCCCAGTGATAATATAAAAGAAAACAAAGAGTTTACAATGTGGGTGAGAAACCTGCCAGCCTCACATGATCTTTCCTTGCTGTAATATGGGATGTAATCCTCACATTTGCATGGCTGATATATATATATATATACTCTGTATATTCTCTCTATATATGATCTCTGTATAGTAGATTTGTAATCATTTTCACTTTTGATAATATCTCTGAAATTCTATCCTGAATTATACCATCTAAAATAATGTCCTTACTGTGCTTTAAGAGTTTGGCTTGGCTCATTACAAAGGCATCACATGCTTATACTCATTTTATTCGTGAATTTGGGACATTTTCAACTTGAAAGGGATTTTTTTAAAATCACAATCAAGTTTTTGTATAGTTTCCCTACATAAGGGAACAAATAGAATTTAAATCTCACGAGTCTGTTCCCTCAAAATTTGCAATACTATTATCAGAGCAATTTTGATCTGATTTTACTTTTAAAAAATTTTATTTCCATGTATTTCAGAGTGCTGCATAGCAAGTGCATTGAGTGTGCAAAAAAGATAAATATATCTGTTTTTCCTAATAAAGAAATAAACTCAAACCTCCTTCATTCCCTTTGTATATAACCCACCAATACACATCTGTACATATGCACATATTTTACTACATTTTATATATATTTGTACTCAAATTCTAAGCTTCTCCACAGGTAATTGAGAATGAGTGTACACATGCTGTATTCTTATAATTTAACACAGTAGGCACCCACTAGGAAAAATAAATTTTTAAAAAAATTTTTTATTTTTTTAATTAAGAAATTTTCTATTCATTTAACATACCAACCACAGGTCCCCTCCCCTCCATCCTCCCACCCCCTAGCCTTATTCCCACCCAAACCCCCATTCCCACCTCCTCCAAGTCAAGGCCTCCCATGGGGTGTCAGCAGAGCCTGATGTACTCAGTTTAGGCACATCCAAGTCCCTCCCCCTGCACCAAGACTGTGTAAGGTGTCCCACCATAGGCAGTGGGCTCCAAAAAGCCCGTTCATGTCCTAGGGCTAGATTCTGGTCCCACTGCCAGGGGCCCCTTAAGCAGATCAAGCTACATAACTGTCTCACCTATGCAGAGGGCCTAGTCCAGCCCCATGGAGGCTCCACGGAAAAATAAATATTTAACAAGTAAAGAGCTAATGATTAGCTATGATTGCTTTTAATTTTATCTTTTAAATTTTTCTACTTTATTGCAGCTTACCAGTATTCAAGCATGTCGTTTTAAACTAGTTGTGATAGCCCATATGGTCATTCAAATTTTAATTTCAATAACACCTGTTTAATCTCCCACTAACATTTTCTTGAAAACAAGCTTAATGTCAAAACCAGTAATTGTCTATGAAATGCTTACCAAAAATAAGGACACATGTAGGAGTAGAGTAACAAATCCCTAGCCTTAAAATGTTTACAGTTTTGTGTGAAGAAAGGGATTATAATGGAAAATGAGCCACCAAGTGGTTCTGTGTTCCACAGTTGAGTAGCTTGGGAGTCAAATAGCATCTATGTTTAGGGCAAAGTTTCCTGCCACTGGTTTCATAACTTTTTACTGATATGGAAAGGTATTGTTGAGTGAATTTGGAAAACCCAGAGGATAAGCCAAAACACTGATGTGTAACTTAGCACTTAACATGTTGTTTTTGAGAGCAGGTGCCATTCTGTTGCCTGAAAACATTTAAGTTTTATTCTCCAGGCCATGAGCAGGCACTAAGGACTTTTGCCCAGGATGCATATACACAGAGTTTCCACTGGAATGAAAATTGAACATAGGAGATGGTCAGACCTTTAGGAAATTATTACAATAGCTAGTCCTTAGTATGAAGTCTACATAATAAAATATGGAACTGATAGAATCTGACAAATGAATGAAGCCAATAGAGAACCACAAGCATGAATAGTTCGGAAATGTCACCACGGATTCTGATCTGAAAGAATCAGTCTACGAGACAAGATAATTTAACTAAAATTTGGTTTCAGAATTGGTCATAGGTAGAACTATGTCCTCTTGAAGATACTTTGAAGTCTTCATATCCAGGTCCTCAAGGACATAGCCTTGTTTGGATTTAGTCTTTGTGTTTATAAGTGGGGGAAAATGAGGTCATTAGTCTGGGTGCTAATCTATTGTAACTGAGAGCCGATAGAGAAGGAAATGTTAACACGTTCAATCAGAGAGGAGAACACTAGGGTAACAGCAGCAGAGATTGGAGTTGTGCAGCTACAAGAAAAAACACACCAATTGGTTGTTCCAGGTTGTCACTTGGTTATGTCTGGAATCAACTAAAACATCTGTGAGGGAATTTTCTTGACGGAATCATTTGAGGTGGGACGGTCCATCCTAAATCTTGATCTTTAGAGGTGGGAAGATACACTTCAAATCTGGGCCATGCCTTCTGTTGGAAGCATATATAAAGGACAAGGACTAAGGAGCTTTGGCTCTTTGCTTGTGTGCCCTCAGTCACCTTGGCAAGTTCATTCCTTCACTGGCATTAGGATTCCAGTATATACCAAAGACCAATTGAGACATCCAGTCTCGTTGACTGAACAACTAATTACTGGATTTTTGGACTGTCCATTGGTAAATAGACCTTGTTGGACTAGCTGGACCACAGCCTGTAAGCCACTGTAATAAATCATGACACACATACACAAACGCACACGCACATGCGCGCACACACACACACAGATTCATATATATATATGAAGTATATAGTATATTATTATATCAGTTATTTTCCTCTATAGAACCCTGATTAATACAGATTGTGCTACCAAAAGTGGTTCTAGGGAAACAGAATTGTAAAGAAGAATCTGTTAAGTATCTGGAGTAGGCTTGGCCATTCACCTATACCCACAGTAACTGAAAACTTCCCTGGTAGTATAGAAAACACCAAAAGCCCATGTTTAGAAATACTCGAAAAGCTTGCTACGTGAACTAAAGAATTTAGTGATTCTGCACATAAAATTTTTGACAATTTGTGGAAAATAAAGTAAATAATGGTGCTGTCTGGTTGCTTTTAGCATTTCCAGGTAAATGGACAACAAAAAATAATGAGTTTGGAAATACAATTAACCAACTTCTAGTATCTTGGAATATAGTGGCAAAGGTAATGAATAAGTGCTGTGATAAAATTAACCAACTTCTAGTATCTTGGGATACAAATGGTAAAGGAACAAAAATAAAGTCAGCGAAACAATTCCTCAGCTCCAGATGCATATAAACAGTCTAAAGGTTTCTAAGTGTGCCCTGGACTAGCATCTTCTCTCCAGCAGCCACAGAGCTGTGAGTTGCAGAGAACCAAACAGAAGCCCTCATTATATGATTGGCTGAATTATAATGAAAATTCAAATCATATCCCCAGAGGTTTCCAGTGGTTAAAGCAAGGGCACTGATCGGTAAGGAATGAAATACAATAATTTGGGATAGAAATGTGCAGGAGGACCCTACTTAGGCTGTTGACCTTGGCCCCTCAGATTCTTAGGGGTTTGCCTCATCTGAGGAAGTAACCTCTCCATTCTTAGCAGAAGATGTTTCCCAACCCCCATCACCTGAGGAAATGAATCTCTCATTGTCTGCCAAACCAGGAGTAAATTCCCCAAAGGAATGCCAAGTAGGATAATACTAATGTCCCTCTGGAACCTCTAATAGTCACCTCTAGACATATAAGCAGATTTAAGACTAAGCAGACACCTAGGTCAGAGATAGAAAGTTTAGTCCATGAGGATATATGCTATACTTACTAAAGAGCTTAAAGAATTTGCTAATTAATTCAAGCAGAAATCTGGAGGATATGTGTGGGAATGGGTTTTAAAGATGCAGGATAATGATGGAAGGGGTATAAAACTAGATTGCTAGTAGTCTAATCTGGGGTCATCCTTGTGGATTCCTGGGAATTTCCCTAGCACCAGGTTTCTCCCTTACCCCATAATGTCTCCCTCTGTCAAGACAGCTCTTTCATTGCTCTCCCACTCTATGCCTCCCCCAGCTCGACCATCTCCTTCCCTCATGTTCTCAGGCCCTATTTCCTACCCTCTATTGCCCCCCCTTTACTCATCGGAATCTCCTCTGTTTCCCTGTTCCAAGGTGATCTGTACATCCCTCTTAGGATCCTTGGGGGCTTGGTCATACCTCAACTAAATGTACCAGGCTTAGCTGTCCCCTCAGTAAGGGAGAACTTATCCTGTTGAAGGAGGGGGGGAATGTGGGGGGAGGGTGGAGGGAGGGATGAGAGGGGGATCTGTGGTTGGTATGTGAAATGTGAAAAAAAACAGATTTGTGGTGATATTTGATTTGTGCACCCCAATAAAGCCTATCTTCAGATTTAATCCTAGCATTTGTGAGGCAGAGATCCATCCGAATCTCTGTGAGTTCAAGGCCATACTGGGAACAGAGCCAGGCATGGTGGCACACACCTTTAATCCCAGCACTAACCATAGAGGTCTGGAGGTCTGTGCAGACAGACAGGAAGTGATGTAGCTGGGCAGAGACAGGAAGTAAGAAGGGACAGACAGAAAGGTATATAGGCATGGGTGTACAGAAATTAGGTCTCTCTTTGGCTGAGGATTTCTAGTGGTAAGAATGTGGCTGGATTCTTTCTGCTTCTTTGATTTCTCAGTTTTTACCACAATATATGGATCCAGGTATTTTTATTAATAAGATCATTTAGCAATTCATCTTACATAGATTACACCGAGTTTATCAATATGGGCTCATTGACTGGAGATTCTAGGCTTAATATGGAAGTTTACAAAGTTAAACATAGTGTTAAAAGATTGTTTGATTGATAGAGCCACTCGTGGCGGTACACATCTTTAATCCCAGGACTCAGCGTGCTAAGCAGGCAGATCTCTGAGTTTGAGGCCAGCCTGTTCTACAAAGCAAGTTCCAGGAGAGCCAGGGATACACAGAGAAACCCTGTCTGGAAGAAACAAACAACAAAGAAAAGGTTTGTTTTATTGGTTGGCTGAAGCACTTCTCAAAGCAAAGGTGGTATACTGAAAATGTAGCATGAATCTTAGAAGGTCTTATTAATAAAATCAAACCTGAGGCCAATTATTTGGGTGAACACTGGAAGATCAGAGAGACAGAACAAGCCACAGCTAACCTCACCTGGTCAACTTCTTAGTTGATCTTGTTTCCTCAGACTGGAAACCTCTGTGTCCTCATATCCGAATGGCTCTCAGTTGAACTGCTGCTCAAAAGCCTGAACGCTTAACCAGCCAAATGCTTCTAGTCTCTGGTCCTCATGCCTTATATACCTTTCTGCTTTCTACCACCACTCCCTGGGATTAAAGGCTCGCTTTCTGGGATTAAAGGCGTGTGCCACCATGCCTGGCTGTTTCCAATGTGGCCTTGAACTCACAGAGATCCAGAGGGATTTCTACTTCTGGAGTGCTAGGATTAAAGGTGTGAGTGCCACCATTTTCTAGCCTTTGTATCTAGTGGCTGTTCTGTTTCTGACCCCAGATAAGTTTATTAGGGTGCACAATATTTTGGGGAACACAATACCACCACATGAAAAGGAGCTGGAGTTACCTGATATTTCTTGGTTTAGGGATGATGAAGGGATTTTTATGGCTGAGGGAAATTGCAATGCTAGAGTGGATATGCTATATAAAACCTAATCCTCCACATGGGAAGGCCCCAAAGACATGCCCTTCACTAATTCCAAAATGGTGAGAGGGGCACCAGTTCTTTGAAGAACTTTGTCCTCATGCTCTCCTAATGCCAGACCTTAGAGTTAGAGAAGCTGCTGCTCAGTTGAATGAATTAAATGTGATGGGTTTAACTGCGCCCCAGAGTATCAGGAGCCAGGTGGCAGTATTGAATTGCCAAGGGCAAGGTGATCATACTCATCATAATGGGCAGCACAGGCAAAGTGATTTTTATGGTGGCATGACTCATATGGACCTTTGGTACTGGCTAATTAGTCATGGTGTTTCCAGGTGTGAAATAGAAAATACGCCTACTGCATTTTTGTTTGATCTGTATAAGCAGAAAAATTCTTAAACAAAGGAAAGAAAGGCTACATTGGATCTTGGCAAAAGGGAATCTTGGCTTGGGAACCATTTTACAGACTTGAACCAGTTTGTAGACCCAGAACCTCTTGAATCAAGGGACAGTCAAATTTCCCTGAAGAAGGACTTAGAAAAATACCTAAGAGTTTTACTATTGGCCTTGTTTCAGGTCTTCCGCAGAGGGATCTAATGCCCTTTACAAGAGTAACTGTACACTGGGTAAAAGGAAACGATCAGACTTTTGGGGGGTCTAGTGGATGCTGGTTCTGAATTGATGCTAATTCTTGGAGATGCCAAGAAACATTGCGGCCCTTCAGTTAAAGTAAGAGTTTATGGAGGTCAGGTGATTAACAGAGTTTTGACTGATAGAAGACTCACAGTGGATCCAGTGGGTCTTTGAACTTGTTCTGTGGTTATTTCCCCAGTTCCAGAATTTATAATTGGGATTGACCTACTTACAAGTTGGCAAAATTCCCTCATTGGTTCCCTGACCTGTGGTGTGAGGGCTATTATGGTTGGAAAGGCTAAATGGAAGCCTATGGAGTTGCCTCTGTCAGGAGAAAGAGTGAATCAAAAACATATAACCCCGGAGGAATTTCAGAAATTAGTGCCACTATCCAGGACTTGATAGATTACCGGGGTGGTGGGTCCCACCTCATCTCTCTTTAACTCTCCTATCTGGCCAGTGCAGACAAGAGGTGGATCAAGGTGGATCAAGAAGAATGACGATCACAAACTTAATCAAGTAGTGACTCTGGTCAATCCTTACTTGAGCAGATTAACTCATCTCTTGGTACATGGTATGCAGCTATTGATCTAGAAAATGTCCTTTTCTTGGTACCTGTTCATAAGGCCCACCAGAAGCAATTTGCTTTCAGTTGGCAAGGCCAGCAGTATACCTTTACAGTTTTACCTCAAGGATATATCCAGTCTCCAGCCCTGTGTCATAACTTAATTTGAAGGAATCTCAGTCATTTATCTCTTTCAGAAAATACCATACTGCTCCACTATATTGATGACATTATGCTGACTGGATCATGTGAGCAGAGGGTAGCAATTGCTTTAGATTTGTGTGCATCAGAAGATGGGAAATACTTTCAACAAAATTTGAGGGTCTTAGACTTCAGTAAAATTTCTAGGAGTCTAGTGGTGTAGGATATACAAAGATATTCCTTTTAAGGTGAAGGAGAAGTTTTTGTACCTGCCCCTTCCTCCACCAAAAAAAAAAGGGCAGCATTTAGTGTGCCTGTATGGATTACAGAGACAGCATATCCTACTTGGGTATGTTCTCCAGCCCACATATCATTGAATTGGAATGCTGCTAGCTTTGAGTGGGGCCTCAAACAGGAGAAGGCTCTCCATCAGGTCCAGGCTACTTTGCAGGATGCTCTACCACCTGGACCATATGATCCAGCAGACCTGATGGTATTTGAGGTGTCAGTGACAGACAGCAATTTATTGTTTGGAGCCTTTGGCAGGCCCCTATGGGTGAATAACAGAGGAAACTTTGGGATTTGGGAGCAAGGCTCTACCATCATCTGCAGACTCCTTACTGGGACAAGACTGAAAGATACTGGTGAAGGGAAATTTTCACAGTGAGTAGAACTTTGGACAGTACACATAGTCCCACATTTTGCTTGGAAGGAGAAATTTCTAGATGTGTGGTTGTTTACTGGGCTGTGATTGTTTTTATGGGCTGTAGCCAATGAATGGGAAAATATTTGTGTCCCATGTAAATGCTCATCAAAAGATGACTTCAGTAGAGGAGTTTAATAATCAAATAGATATTATGACCCATTTTGTGGACAGTCAGCCTTTCCCCCCAGCCATCCTTGTCATTGCCCAGTGTGCCCATGGACAAAGTGGCCATGGTGGCAGAGATGGCGATTATGCATGGGCAGGACAACATGGACTCCACTCACCAATGCTGACCCATCTGCAGCTGCTGCTGAGCTCCAAACCTGCCAACAGCAGAGACTAACACTGAGCTCCAGATATAGCACCATTCTAAGGCATGACCAGCCAGCAACCTGGTGGCAGGTTGTCTGTTTGGACCACTTGCTTTGTGGAAAAGGCAACACTTTGTCCTTACTAAAATATGTACTTAACTGGTTATGAATTTTTTCCCATCATGTAATACTTTTGCCAAAACCATTATTTATGGACTTACAAAATGCCCCATCAATCATCACAGTATTGTTTTTGACTAAGGAACTCATTTCATAGTCAGAGCCCAACAGTGGGCTCATGCTCATGGAATCCACTGGTCTTAGAATGTTTTCCTGCACCCTGAAGCAGCTGGCCTGTTAGAAGAATGGAATAGCCTCTCAAAGACATAGTTATGATTACCACTTGGTGACAGTAGCCTGGAGGGCTGGGGCAGGGTTCTCCAGAAGGCAGTATAAACTTTGAGTCAGCATCTGGTACATACTACTGCTTCTCCCACAGCCAGGATTCATGGGTTTGGGAATTTAGGAATGGAAAAGGGATGGTTCCACTCACTGTCACCCCTAGTAATCCAGTAGGAAAAGTTTTGCTTCCTTTCTCTATTGCCTTAAGTTTTGGGTGCCTAGAAGTTTTGGTTCCAGAGTGAGGAGCACTCCTGCTAGGAAACACAACAGACATTCCACTAAACTGTAAGCTTAGACTTCCCCTTGGCTACTTTGAGCTTCTGATGCTCTTAAGCCAATAGGCTAAGAAAGGAGTCCCAGTATTAGGAGGGGTGATTGATACAGGTTACTGAGGGGAAATATGAATTTCTTCTCCACAATGGAAGTAAGCAAGATTGTATCTCGAATGCAAGCGTTCCATTAGAGCATCTCTTGGTGTTATGTCCTGTGATTAAAGTCAACAGAAAACTACTACAACTCAATCCTGACAGGATGACAAAGGACACAGACCCTTCAGGAATGAAGGCATGGGTCTCCCTTCCAGGAAAACAACCAAGACCTACTGAGGTGCTTGCTGAGGGTGAAGGAAGTACAGAATGGGTAGCAGAGGAAGGTAGTTATAAATACCAGTTGCAGAAATGAGGATTATAATTGACGTGAGTGGCACCTCAGCTTCAGAGATCTAAACTCTAGAGAATCGAGGGAATACATTTTTTTTGTTGTTGTTTTAAGACATCCTAATTTAGGGTACTTTAATTTGGCATCCCTAAGACACCAATGCCAGTACTATTTAATTTAAGAGTTATCTACATTGATGTCATTAGAGACATTAGGCTATTAGATACAACAAACAGGAAAGGAGGTAAGGCACAAGATGGGCTTGGGGAGTGAGAGAGAGATGAGTCTGAGGGTTCAAACAAGGAGGATGAATTCCTTGACAGAGAACGTACAAACAGACCTGGAGTCAAAGACCCACTGGCCGGGGATGTTTGGATAAGCATTTCCCAGATCTTTTAAGAACTACTCTGAACTACAACACTCTGAATTGCAGAATTTCCTAATTTCTACTATACATTCTTTGCCCCCGGCTAATGTGGAGCTAGTTATATGATATCAACTAATATTGATGAAACTTGGAAATCATGGCTCTCATGGGGTGGGCTGAGTTAGTTTCACTGTTAATCTCTCCATGATTAGAATGCATGTGAAGTTAGTGGCCCCATAACATGAGACAAACATGTGACTGGAAAGACATAACACTGAGTTTTCATAGGCAAACTGAAAAAAAGAAGAAAGCTTAGGCTTTTTTGTCACTTACATACACTATATCTACTATTAAAATCATCACCATGGTCCATAGGAATATGAATCTATTTGCTTCTATTAACATGCTATTGCTTTTACTTTATTAATATTAACAAAAGCATTATTTTATTTTACTTTTGAGATCGAATTTTATGCATCTAAGGCTGGTCTCAAACTCAGTATAGCTGAAGATAACTTTGAACTTCTAATATTCCTGCTTTTACTTCTCAAGAACTGGGGTTACAGTTCTTGGTCTGTGACCCCAAGCAGGGTTTATACTGTGCCGGGAATCAAACCTATAGCTTCAAGAAGCAAGACGTGCATAATGCCATCTGAGTTAAATCCCCAGTCCAACAAAAGTATTATTTTAAATGAATAAACTTTCTGAGGTTATTATTAAGGACTAAAAGGCCTTGCAGAAATTATTTAATTTCCTCATCAACAAGCCATTATAATTATGCTGACTTTATACCTGAGGAGACAGAAAATTAACTTGGCACATACATATTAGTCTTGGTATTTGGCAGCCGATACACAGAGAAAAGTCTCTTGGACTCAAAATCCAATGCCTAAAGAAGCAGAAGAAACTAACAGGTGGGTTGATCAGTTGCAAGTGGCACTCTGCTCTCACTGAATAAGTGCAGAAAGGAAACTCTTGAGTTATAGTTCTTAACACTTTTCAAGGAGAGGCAAAAGTTCAGCTTTTCATGTAAATTCCTTGTTTAAACATCTTGTTCACATAGCTCTATACTCTGAGGAAGCCAAGATTAGTTCATCCAGCCTGTGCATCTACCCCATCGGAAAGTGATCCAGACCCATGCCATCTTGCTCTATTTTTGCTCTTCCAAGCCTAGCTCAAGTTGTGCAGGTTGTGCCCCAAGACCAGGCTGGCACATTTGCATGCTTGGTTATCACTGAATTGGAATCACTCCCATCACTCCAATAAAAAAAAAATCAATACTGACTATCCAAAGAACTGACCTACTGACTCCTCAAATCTATTCTGAAATTAGTTAAGTATGAACAACAGCAAAAGGAATAAACTTCTGCTCAACATAGGTAGGCAAGAATCTCATACCAAACACACAAACAACAAAAGAAGTCCACACGCCCAGGTCATATCACAAGAACAAAACAAGGCTAAGAAAATATCTACTCTCCAAACCCACTACCTTATATGTATGTTCTCTAATAAGGATTACTTAGGTCAACCCTAGCAGACAGAATTTGAAAGAACAACCGTAAACATGGTTGAAGAATTCAAGAAGTTTAAAGAAGACAGGTTGATGAAGTCATGGGTCTCGGAGGCGAACCTATCATTATCACTTTACTAATCCATTACAATCCTAAAATACATTGTAAATATTTGTCCTTATACCCACAGATACGTGTAGTCCTCATCTCTCATCATGAAAACTTTTCTTTGTAACACACAGAGACCATTACAAAAAAACCAAAAGCCAATTGAAATGCAGAGTTTTGGAGCCAGTCCCAAGGGACACATATAAAAAACAACCCACACACCTAGGGCTCAGGGAACATTATGGAAAAGGGGAAAGAAAGATTGTAAGAACCAGAGGATCATGGAGTTTGTTATGAGACTGTGTCTTCTAGTAACATCAGAAGTTACGCCCATTAAGTCTCACCGACATGACCACCTACACTTGAGCTGAACAAGGACACTAACAATAAATAGACATGCCAAAGTGGTTGGGGGAAAGCCCATGAGGTCTCAACCATACACAAAGAACTGCAGGCAACTAAGGAATGCTGGGAGCAGGATAAATAGTCTTCCTTGGGGGAAGAACATGCCAGTTGGTTGTTTAATACTAAATGGTCAGCCCTGAAAACATACATACCAGTGACATTCTACAGAACACACACACACCTATGTAACAGTTTATGAAAAGGAAGTCATGAATTTGAAACAGAGTGATAAGGGATATATGGGGGGATATAGAAATGACAAAATTATAATCTCAAATATAAAAGAAAAGAATGGTAGGAACAAACACCACATGAACTTAAAGAGGATAGCAATAAATACCACAATGATGTTCAAGTAAGCACAAGTGTAAACATATACCACAATGATGTTCAAGTAAGCACAAGTGTAAACATATGGCAAAAGCAAGTGAAAAACGTAATTCAGAATTTGAAAACTAAATTCGGCAGAGAGTGACATGCAGAAGAAAACAAGCTGGAATGAAGACAGAGTTGTTTCCAAATTGTAAACATGCTAAATGCCAACAGTTTGATCATGTCACTCAGTCTTCCTCTAGAAATAAGGATGGAGGAAACTTTGCAGAGATTCTAAATACATCATGCAATGTCTTATAAAATCCTGAGAGGAACTTCACAGTGAAATGTGAAGTAAGTAATGTAAATGAGCATTTTAACAAGATACTATATTCCATAATAAACATAACCATTATGTGTCCTTCAGGATCAAATGTAATTTTGTTCCATGAAATTGACCAAATGTCATTCATTTACTCTGTGCTTTGAGATAAGTTGTAGCTATTATTTGCCTTCTATTAATTTTCTTGACAATGTATCAACATCTCTTATTTGTTTCTAACACCTAATCTTGGAGTGTATGTTCAAGTCTATTAGAAGTAATCTTATGGAAGTTTTCCTAGGGTGTTGGCTCCTCTTGTTTTGGTTTATGGGATGCTTGGTTTCTGTTGGAGAGAAATTGTAGGAAATACTGATAAGGTCAACTGAGGTCTCGTTATGAAAGGTCACAGTAAGGGATGTAGGCAGTAAGGGACTTTAAGATTATAAGCAAAAGAGAAACACAGTACGATAAACACTTAACTGGGTGGTTCTGGGCCACTTTGAAGAATCTACTGAACTGTAAATAAACCTGAAGGCAGGGGCCAAGATCTGAGCCTGCAACCATAACAGGAATGATAGGTAACATCCCGGCAGACTCAACAAATAGGTTCAAGAGCCAAAAAATTTTAAGGGTAATTAACCTATATGTTGAATGCAGGAAATCAAGACTTAATTTTAACAGAACACTATTTAGTTCCTTAAATTATTTCCCTTTTGCTTATTGGCCAAGGTTAGATGGTCTTTAGTTGTGTGCTGTGGTCTTTGTTTTTCCATAAGCTTTTATTATTGCATGAGTCAAAGAATTTTTTTTTAAAAAACATCCCATTTATTTATTTCATGTACATGCATGCATCATGTGGAGTTTAGACGACAATTTGCAAGGCTCAGTTGTCTCCTTCCACTATATAAATGGGTCCCAGGGATGGAACTCACATCGTCAGGCTTTGCAACGGGCACTTGTACCCGCTGAACCATCTTGTCAGTCTAAGTGAAAGAGTTTCAAATGTTTCCTTTCTTCTTAGTATTATAAGATGTTCCATGTTCTTGCATATTTCTCACTTCTATCTTAGGATTATCTATCCTTCGAGAAGCCCTAATTATTTTAATGGTGAGTAATATTGGAATAAAGATCCAGCTGTACTTGTGCTCAATGCTATCAGGACACTCTAGCTCTAGGATTTCTGCACAGGGGCACAAAAATCTTATATGTACACACTAAGCCATACATGTATGTACATACATGATACGTATTTACATGGGTAGCTTTAAGTACATATATTGAGTTAAACATGAGGTCATTGTCATATTGATGTCTCCAGTTCCCTCCCATTAGCACAGGAATCATTCTCGATTTCCTTTCTTGTTTATCTGTGACCTCCTACTATAACAATGAGAAATCTGGCTCTTATCATCAGCTATCCATCGACTTAATTGTTCAGTTCCCGTGTATGTGTGAAGCAGTATCAGAATTGTTAACCTGCACCCCAATGAGAAACATCATTATCAACTAGAGTATGGAGTTTACGTGCAATTTTCTCTTTTCCTTCAATTTTACTGATTCCACAGGTTCTCAAAGTTTTTTAGGTCAAAACCATTTCTGCTCATCCCTGTCAGTGGAGCTGTTTTGTACATTTACAGTTCAGTTAGATTCTCTTGTTACAGATATTATTACAAATTTTCACTATCACATTTGGATGTGACATTTTTTTCTTATTATGTCAAATTTACTAGATTAAAGAGTTGTAGGTGTGGGGGCTGGAGAGATGGCTCAGTGATTAAGAGCACTGACTGCTCTTACAGAGGTCCTGAGTTCAATTCCCAGCAACCACATTGTAGCTCACACCCATCTGTAATGAGATCTGATTCCCTCTTCTGTCATACAAGCATACATTCAGGTACACAGAATAAATAAATAATCTCTAAAAAAATGCTAGGCAGTGGTGGTGCAAGCCTTTAATCCCAGCACTTGGGAGGCAGAGGCAAGAGGGTCTCTATGAGTTCAAGGCCAGCCTGGTCTACAAAGTGAGTTCCAGAACAGTTAGGGATGTTACATAGAGAAACTCTGCCAAAAAAAAAAAAAGAGTTGTAGGTACATACTGTCAAAACAAGTGGTAGAAACAGGTACAACTTTTACCTTAGGTTCTTAAATCTATTCTAAATAATGTGTATTATTTTTCTAAATTAATTCATTTACTGTTTTAGTTTTAATTTCCTAATATGGCACAGTGTAGCTTCGAGTTCATAAAACATAAAACAGTTGATTTTTCATTCTATAAACACATCAAGAGATTGAAGGATTTGGGGAAATAACTGACATGTGATGCTATAAAGTCACCCTAGATTAAACTTTACAAACACTACAGTACACATATGCATACACACTCAAAGACACACACACACACACACACACACACA
>CABHPH010161487.1:0-48940 GCA_902168325.1 Peromyscus nudipes | reverse complement strand
TCCCCCGAGGATTGAGATCAACCTGGTGGACTCAGTCCAGGCAGGTTGATCTCAATCCTCGGGGGAGTCTTTGCCCTGGAGGAGATGGAAATGGGGGGTGGGCCGGGGGGAGGGGGGCAGGGTGGGAGGGGGGAGAACGGGGGAATCTATGGCTGATACGTAAAGTTGAATTATATTGTAAAATAAAATAAAATAAATTCAAAAAAAAACCCACTAAGCAGAAAAAAAACCCAAGTTTCCACACACAAAAAAAAATGGACAATCCAACAAGGACCTTTTCCAACAAGCAATGATGAACCCCTCCCCAAGTTCTATAGACTGTTACTACAGTGGTCCAGCTCTATTATTTAAGATCTAAATAACTGATAAATACAGAGCATCTCTAATCCAAAAATCTTAACTACTACTCTAAAATCTGAGACACTTTTAGTACAAATGATACTATAAGTGAAAGATCCTATACTATGAATCTATATTTTATGCAGAGAATTATTAAAATTATTCTATTAAATTACCATAATACCAAGTAAATAAATTCTAAATTTCTAATTCCAATACATTTGGGGTGCTAAGAATTCTAAGAAGATATATTCGGCCTACACACTATAATATGGCACAAATAGCTCACCTTTCTTTAGCTTTTCTGGCTCCACCCAAATAGGTAGTCTCCAGCCAAATTATGGCTCTCAGGGCAAAGGCCTAGTAGAGAGTAGAGAGTATATATGTGGAAGGGCATTTCTAATTTCAGGAAGACCTGTGTACTACACTAGTCTCTGTATTAGTCATGCCTTTGTTTTCCTTCCATTACTAATGCAAAATATCTGAGGCTGAGTATTTTCAAAAAGAATAGTATGCAACCCACAATTTGTGGACTGAAAGTCCAAGGTCGTAGGCCTCACCTGTTTGGCCAGGGAAGGGCACTCAGTTGTGTCATATTGGGACATTTCTATACAATGCATGTGTAAGACAGTAGGAGCCTATCTTCCTCCTTCCTAGAACCCTAATTAGAGGATTATGTTATTTCCTTCTGGATGGGTACATGTCAGAGCCCCCAGTGACTTAACTACTTTGTGTTAAAGTATACTTCTCTAAGGTCTTTCTTAACACATGGGGGAAAATCCATACCATCAATTCTTTGCTACATGTCAGAAGTTATTATAAGCAATAAAGTAAATTACCTGTAAGGTGTCTGTACAGGGTACATATGAAACACAAATTATTTTTTTGTTTAAATTTGGATTTGGATTTCATCTCCCAAATATCTCATGATGTGTATAAAAATTTCCAAATTGTTTTTAAAACTTAATTAGTTTGAAAATACTTGTGGTGCTAAAAATTATTTTATGTGCATTGGTGTTTTGCCTGCATGTATTCCAGATCTTGGAATTACAGACACCTGTGAGCTACACGTGGGCACTGGGAACTGAACCCAGGTCCTCTAGAAGAGGAGCACTATTCAGCCTGTACTGACTTAAAACTTCATATATCAGTGGCTTGGAAAGCACAATCAAATCATACCCAACCCATGGAGACAGGACACAGCCTCATAGAGAATGCTGCCACAACTCACCTCAGCCATGTGAGTTCCTAACACTCTCACCACCCTACCTTGGCCTTTTTATTTTGTCCTGCACTAAAAGACTTCAAATCTTCAAATTAGAATTTAATTTTTGCCCTTGCACCCAAAATGGTACTGTTCATTTTAAAAGCCCATCATTGTTAAAAATTCCCTTTTGGCACATCTTAGGTCTGAATCCAGTGTGTGTTTTGCTTCATTAGTGGCCTGTCAAGCTCCATTTCCTTGCAGGAAGTTACCAGCCCAACCCCCATGATATCCACATAACTCAGAAAAGCACAGAGGACCATCCACTAATAATTGCTCAATGAAATGAAGGCAGTCAGAGTCGCTTGTTTTTTATTTTCCATTTTGATGATTTCACAGCACCCCAGATGGATCTCTGACATGGTTTATAATTTGCATGGCTGATTTCCCTTCTTCTGACAGATCTATCATGATTCTGACAGAATCTAACATGATTCTGTTATACAAAAAAAAAAACCCAACATTTTATTAGATAAACAGAAGAGGTCCAGTTTCCAATGCCCTTGGTAACCATGATAAGTTCTTTACACCAGCCTCTGTTCAAAACCTCTATTCTTGCTTAATGACCTCTTAACTTAGGGCCCCTATGATAATCTTCCCTGCTCTTAACCATCCATCTTTTTCTGTATATTAATGTCTGAACACAAGGAAAGTGATTATGTTATTTATATGCTTTTATTGCTTCTCTCAAACTGAATTTTCATATTCCTAAATAACCTTTCAAATTATCTTATTTAATTGCCCAGTGAGGATGTAATCTAAGTAAGATGTTTGTCTATATTGTACTGAGAGCTTGGAGATTGAACCAGAAAGAGACTCAAAGATGATCCAAGCAGATGTGTGTGAAAAGAGTAAAGACAGATCTGGGATCTGCTCAGTGTGTCTTCATTGGCTGAGCCCCAGCCTCAGGGCGAGGACACCAAGGATTGATGCTCCTTTAAAAGCTGGTCACATGGCACAGAGGGAAAAAATGTACAACCTACTTTCCAGTATGGCCACCAGTTAGTTGTGTGACTGTGCCCAGGACCTCAGTGCCTTTTCCCTGTAAAAGAAATGTGTAAGATAAATGATCTTCATTGGCCCTCATGGCCTGTGTCTGTTTTTTAAGAGAGTATGGGGGCCGGGGGGTGCTGTGCCCAAAGATGCTAGAAGATCACATTAAAGCCCCCAAAGCTATAGTTAAAGCCATTATGAGCCAAGTGATATGGGTGTTGAGATCTGTATTTGGGTCTTCTGGAAGAACAGAACATGCTCAAAAAAAAAAAAAAAAGACAATATAACTGCTCCATGTTATGGTTAAGGGAAAAGGGTTTTTTTTGTTTTGTTTTGTTTTGTTTTGTTTTGTTTTGGTGTTTTGTTTGGTTGGTTGGTTGGTTTTTGTTGTTGGGTTTTTGTTTTTGTTTGTTTGTTTGTTTGTTTTGTTTGTGTGTTTGTTCTATAGATGTAAGGGGGAGAACAGCCAGAGGCATCTGGAAGAGTCCAGAGCAGAGAAAGAAAGTAGACTGAACATGGCCAGCAGACTGGACATGGCCATGAGAGAAGCAGGAGCTGAGAAAGGGAGAGAGAGACAAGAAGAGCATGGGAGAGCAGAGCAAGGGGGAGGAGGGAGACAGAGAGAGGACGTAGCTGAAATAGCAGGATTATAAAGAGAATGCATAGCTTGGGGGAGGGAAGCCCATAAACTGGGAGAGTTCAGGGTAGGGGAGGAGGTGAACAGAGATAGGATGGCAGCATGGACTTTGATAACAGCAACTAGTGATACTGAGGGAGCCTGGGGGCCAACATGCACTTTGTAGGCTAACAGGCACCACAGATAGCCATTTGCCCCTCTGTCTTTTGGAATTATGGGGAAATGGAGTTTTCTTTAGATCTGAAACTCTGAAACTCTGGTCCATCTCTCAAAGATCACATCGTATGGTCCTGCATAGTGCTCTAGGAAATAGTTATCATCTCAGTTGCTAGTGCTGGCCTTGTGCTCCTCACACTCACACACACACACACACACACACACACACACAGAGAGAGAGAGAGAGAGAGAGAGAGAGAAGCCAGAGGCAAAGACACTACATGGCTATACTTATATAAAATGTCCAAGGGGGGGGATACATAGATTTGATGATTAATGGCTACTTGGGACTAGGTGTCAGAGTAGGGATCATTACCTGCTAGCATGCAGGAGAGAGACAAATTTTCTAATACTAGGTTGTACTAGCCATTTTATAACTAAGTAAATTAGCTTAAAATTTTACTAACTGATATACTTACAAATGGGTAAATTTTATGGAGCATAAAATTATACATCAATAAAATTATAACTAGACAACATACAAAGGATCAGAGATGAGGAAGTAGAGAGATAAACTAAAAATATATTATTAAAGCTGGATGATAAATATAAGAGTTTACCATTTCATTTATTCTCATGTATTTGAAACTTTTTCATAGGAAAAGGTTAAATTTAAAAAAAAAAGTTACTGTGCTAAATCATGGTCAGACCAGTCCATTCTGTTGAACTATGTAGCTAGCTATTTAACTAGTATGTGAAGAGCACTGGTGATGCTCCTCTATATTTGGAAATTGTAATAAAAAACAACTAGGCCTGGCCTCCAAGGAGTTTATATAATAAAAAGCAACAATGCACATGTGCAAATAAACAAGACTGTTTCCAGTTAACAGAAAATACTGCAACAGAATTAAACCCTCCTCTAAAGAGGAAAGGTCTGAACTGAGATTTGATGAGGAGAAATCAGGCACACGGAGATTTAGAGGAGTGTCCTGACCGAGCAAATGAAGTTCTTGGAAAATGTCAGTTATTCAATGTGTTACTTGGGAAGACTTGCTTGCTCATTTTTATTTTCTTCTGTGAATTAGACATCTGGAGCACAATGACTTTCTTTGCACCTGCCGGGAGACTGTGGCTGTGAATCTGTCCCCTGTGAAAGAGGGCATCCTTTCGGTTGCTAAGGAGAGCTTCTATAATTGACCATTCCAAACTTGTTGAAAGATGGAAGTGATACAGGGAGAGCCCAGGAGCCCAGCCAGAAGGAATAGAATGGAGATCATTTGAGATTAAACAGGAGACAGATGTCAAAAGTCACTAGTCCTAGACATTTAACACTATACCATGCCAAAGACCAAAATGCCAAAAGATAGGGCACACCATGGATATGGAGGGAGGCAGGACTCCACAGACCAGAATCTTCGGGAGAAGTCCGGTAAGGTATTCAAAGTTCACTCAAGACCATGCAATAAGATTATACCTTGACGACCTTCTAATCTAAACACACATCAAAATTAAACATAAAATTGGGAAAATATAAAAATATGTAAGATTATCTTTAGAATGTGATATAATTACTGTAAAGCAGAAACTCATAGAAATGGACAGTAAGACTAAAGCTTTGGGGCCTCTGAACCCCAAGATCCAATTAAGTAGAGGGTGCTGGAGGGTAGGAGGGTAGTGTGCTCCATGCTGAGTAGAGAACAATGGGGAGGAAGGTAAGTGTAAGAACAAGCTCCCTATCCATAGGAGGGTAAAGATCAGCCTCACTGACAGCACCTGGAAGGAGGAGGGGCTGTCCCACTATCCCTTTGGGGAGGATGCTTAGCTCAAAATGCAAGACCTACTTCTGCTCTTATATAATTTTCAGAGATTCTAAAGCAGAAACTGATTTCAAAAACCATTAGAGACAGATAATTAACAAAACAAACATCTCAAACTGATGGGTAATGACTCGAACATAAAGAAAATAATATTGAGTAATCAATAGTTCTATAACTTAGAAATGTAATCCAGATAAATTAATATTGTAGAAGAAAAATCAGGAAGAGTCCAAACTTAATTGATACAGGATCATTGTCTTAGTTACTTTTCTATTGCTGTGACAAAACACCATGACTGAAGCAACTTATATAAGAAAGTGTTTAATTTGGGGCTATGGTTCTAGAGTGTCAGGGTACTGGACCATTATGGCGGAGAGCATGGCAGCAGGCAGGCAGGCAGGCATGGTGCTGGAGCAGTAGCTGAGAGCTTACATCACCATCTACAAGCGGGAGACAGAGAGAGCTCACTAGGAATGGCATGAGCTTTTGAAACCTTAAAGCCTACCCTCAATGACACCTCCTCCTACAAGGCCATACCTCCTAATCTTACCCAAACTGTTCCACCAAATGGGGATCAAATATTCAAACATATACACTTGTGGAGGCCATTCTCATTCAAACCATCACAACCATCAAAGGAAAAAAAATAAAAGAAAAACACAGTGCCAGCTAACTTGGCGTACTCAGTGATGAACAAGAGACCCTGTCTAAAAGCAAAGTGGAAAGTGAAGACCAACACTGGAGGTTATTTAACCTTTCATCCGCACACATGTGCTGTGGCAAACCTATGTCCATACAAGCATAAACACTACACACATCAATACATACATACACAAAAAAAATTTGAAAACATGAAATAAGTTCCTTCCCCTCTCCATACACATACATACATGTGTATGTATCTTTATTATGTTTGTCTAATATATAGTATGTGTGAAAGTATCAGGAAAAGCTTTAGTAACCTCCGCTCTAGTTCAATACCTGAGGTTAAAGGGCATGCCCATACTTCAGCCCCAGTTCTGATGCACTATTTGAGGTAGAGAACCAATTTGTACTTTGGATCCATCTCCAGTTTGCCCTTGAGGTTATAGAGAGTGGCCATACTTCAGCCCTAGCTGTGGTTTGTTATTTATAGTAGGGACTTTACCCACACATAGAGCCAGGGTTAATAGAGAAATACTCAAAGCTGTCCCACTAAGATCAGGAACAAGATGAGGGTGCCCACTCTTCCCTCTCCTATTCTATATAGTGCTTGAAGTCTTATCTAGAGCAATAAGACAAGAGAAGGAAATAAATGGGATACAAATATGAAAGGAAGAAGTCAAAGTACCTTTTTTATAGATGACACAATGAGCCATCCCAAAGACTCTGCTAAGAAACGCTGGAAGTTGATATACACTTTCAGCAAAGTGCTAGGTTACAAAATTAACATATATGACTCAGTAGCCTTCCTATAAACTGATGAAAAACAAACTAAATATGAAATTATGGAAACAAACACATTCATAATAGTCTTAATTTTAAAAAAAGAAAAAAAGGGAAAAAACTACCCCAAATACCTTGGAATAAACTCAAAACACTGGAAAAATTAAAGACAATTCTTAAAATTTGGGAAGACCATCATGCACATGGATTGATAGAATTAATATAGTGAAAATGGCCATACACCCACAATCAATCTATAATTTTGATACAAGTCTAATTAAAACAACAAATCGATTCTTTATAAAATTGAGGAGAAAAAAACTTAAAGTTTACTTGTAAGCAGAAAATACATCAGATAACCAAAGCAGTTCAGATGAATAAAAACACCACTGGAGGATTCATAACCTGATTTCAAGTTTAGAGCCATAATAGAGCATGATATTGGTACAAAAACAGACACATAATCAAGAGAATCGAATTGAGGACCCATATATACGTCCGTACATCTATAGCCATTTGATTTTTGACAAAGCCAAAAAAATAGAGATTGGAGGAAAAACAGCCTCTTCAACATAGAGTTCTGGGAAAGCTGGATATGTCCACGTAAAAGATGAAATAATATTTATCTCTCACCTTACACAAAAATCAACCCCAAGGGGGTCAGAGACTTCGATGCCATACAGAAAACTCTGAAGCTACTAGAGGATAAAGCAGGGAGTACAGTGAAAATTTAGACGCAGGTAAGGACTTTCTGAGTAGGACTCCAGTCACATGGAAAATAGGGCAAACAATAAATAAGTGGGACCTCATGAAATTAAAAAGGTTCTTACTGCAAAAGGAACTCTTAATTGAGTGAAAAGGAAATCTACTATATGGAAGAAAGTCTTTACCAACTATACATCTGACAGAGGTTCCATGTCCAGAATATATCATTTAACAAACTAACACAAAGTAAGCTATTAAAAATGACCCCTGGAACTGAATGGCAGATTCTCAAAATGGATAATAAATACCTTTTAAAAATGTCCAATACCTATAAACCATCAGAAAACTGCAAATTAAAATTACTTTCAGATTTTATCTTAATCCATTTGGAATAGATTATTGTCAAGAAAAGAAACAATGCAGCCTTGATACAGGGAGGATGGGCTTGGCCCTACCTCAACTTGATATGCCAGACTTTGTCGACTCCCCATGGGAGGCTTTGCCCTCTCTGAGGAGTGGATAGGGGGGTAGGAGGGAGGTGGAGGGTGAGTGGGAGGAGGGGAGGGAGGGTGAACTATGGTTGGTATATGAAATGGAAAAAAACTTTTAAATAAAAAACATAAAAATTTTAAAAAGAAACAATAATAATATATGCTGGTAAGGACGTGGGGAAAGAAGAGCCCTTATCCACTACTGGGGAGAGTGAAAACTGGGGAGCCATTATGGAAATCAGTGTGGGGTGTTTTCAAAAAGATAAACATAGATTTGCTTTATGACCCAGCTGTACCACACCTGGAAATAACTCAAAGGATTCCATACCCTACAACAGAAAGACATGTACTTTTACATTCACTGCAGCTCTAGTCACAATAATGAGGAAATGGAACAAACCCAGATATGCATCAGTTGAGGAATAGACAATGAAAATGTGGTACATAAATAAAATAAAATTTTATTCAATGACAAAAAAGAATGGATTTATGAAATTTGCAGGAAAATGGGTGGATCTGGAATTTTTTACACTGATTTAGGAAACCCAAGTCGAGAAAGACAAATGCCACACGTTGTCTTTCATATGAGGATGCCAGCTTCAAATTGTTAGTGTATTTAATACAAAGAATCATAAATTCCAGAAAGATATAAAGGAGCCATTAGAAGGATGACAGAGAGAAATAGGGGAAAAGACAGGAGAAGACATCAGCCATGAAAGTAGAGGGACAAGTCCTGGGGTTGCAGAGCTTTAAACAGTAATGGTTGAGAATGGGGAGAAGATAGAAAGAGTAACCCAGAATTAAGGATGTGTGAAAAAGCCATATGGAAACCTATTCCATAAGCATATCAAAATATAATCTAAAAAAATAAAGTGTTTCAACAGAAGTAACCCCCCAAGACGGATAATGTTTCTCCCAGAAGTCATGGGTGATTAACTGAAAATCCTAGCACTTTGTGTGGGATACTTCATTATGAGTGATTGGTCTTGGAAGCCTGAAATTCCTCAAAACAATACAAACTATTGACATGGTTCTTGGCCACCAGAACTTGCCTATAAGACCCTAGTGCTCAAGACATCACACACTTTGGTAACCAAACCAAGAAATCAAGATAAGAGGTGGGCTGGAAACTTCTTTCCTAACAAACTATCTTTCATGGTGCCAAAAGATACTATGCAGGATGCTATGATAAAAAGAATTATCAATGGTCTTACCCAGTGGTAAATGCTGAATGCTACCATATGAACCTATCAGGCAGAATATGCTATATAGTACAATAGTGATATGATGGCTGCAGGGGTAACCAATTACTTTCTGGTTGGATTTTAGGCTACTCTGCAGGAGGGAACATATTCCTGGTTCTAGAAACCTACTCAACAGCCCATGGCTTGGGAGGTCAACGGCCCTACTGAGAAACCTACTACTATCGCTTGGCTAAATAGTCTTCTTATCAAACTGCCTTTTAAATACTCATAGATAAGTACTGTATCCAGCTTTTACCAGCAAAGCTCCTTTCTGAATGTGGTTAATGCAGAAACTTACAACTGGTAGAAGTTCTAAGAAAGAATGCTGGTGGAGTGCTCCATCTTACATAGGACAGTTATGTCAACCCCATCCCTCCAAGGCTCAGTAAACATTGTGGAAGAACTCACTGCAGCTGTGGTTATCTGTACGAGATCTGCACAAGACTGGATCCATCAAAATTTCATCATGGATGCATGGATGTGGGAGGGACCCAGAAGGGCCCAACCTCAACCCAGGCACTATTGGTAGTCAGTGGTTGTAGGGGAAGGGAGTACAATGTGTCTCAATGGTGTGGCACTGATAAGTTGCCTGAGCTCCAGTAACAACCTCCTACCTGTTCTCTAACAAGCAATTCTAATCAAATTCAGTGGGTTACATATGGAGAAGAGAAGGAAGACAGAAGAACTTGCTAAGAAGAAAGGTTCCAAGTGGAATGGGAATGGGATGAGAAGGTAGTAGGTGGTAAAACATGACTAAAAGTGATTATATACAAGTATTAAATTGTCGAACACTAAAAGGTTTTAAAACATTTGTGAATTTAAAAAATATAGTCACTAAAATAAAACAGGAGTTAAAAGCTTTTTGGAAACATAAACATAGATAAAAATGAAACCGATGAATGAAAGGATATTCAAGAATTCCACTACAGGGCACACATGCAAAAGCAAGTAACAATTTTTAAAGTATTGAGATGAAGTTAAGATTCACAGTTACTAGTATATGCCTTATTGAAAGGTCATAAAAATAGAAAGAGATATTGGTGACACAATATTCTTACACACTATGCTGGTTAGTTTTATGTCAAGTAGATACAAGAGAGAGTCATCTGAGTGGAGGGAACCGCAATTGGGAAAATGCCTCTATAAGATCAGGCTGCAGGCAAGCCTGTAGAGCATTTTTAAAAATTGGTGATTGATGTGAATGGTGCCATCCCTGGGTTGGTGGTCCTGGGCTCTATGAGAAAGCAGGCTGAGCAAGCTAGGAGGAGCAAGGCAATAAAGAGCACCCCTGCATGGCCTCCACATCAGCGCCTGCCTTCAGGTTCCTGTTGTCGCTCTGCCTGTTTGCGATGATGAACTGTGAAATGGAAGTGTGAGTGAAATAACCCTTTCTGTCCCAAGTTGCTTTTGGCCATGGTGTTCCATCATACCAAAAGAAACCCTAAGATATACACTGATGTGTTTCTAAAGTAAAAGCTCTCAGTTTGAACACGCACCAAACAAGATCAATGAAAATCCATTTATTCATGTAGAATCTGGAAATAAAATGGAAGACATCATGGATCCAGAGAAAATGTTAAAGGTTTTGGGCATGAATTTGGAAGAATTGTTATCAAGAAGACAAGGTAAAGCTTGGCAGCTTGTGCCCTTTAAGGTACCAGTGGGAACAATACTGTGATTATGAAATTAATTCCACCTTTAAGCTATCATTAGAGATTAGGCAGGAAAGCGATAACACAAATGCTTCTATATACAAAGCCTAGGAGGATCTCTGAATGAACTATTTAATAAAGAATTCATAAAATAATAGTGACACCACGAGGAGGAAATAAGCCAAGAAATTAGAAAAGCAGGTGAAGAGCACATGAGATGAGTAAAATAAAATTGAAGAGTGTGGGCCGGGCGTTGGTGGCGCACGCCTTTAATCCCAGCACTGGGGAGGCAGAGCCAGGCGGATCTCTGTGAGTTTGAGGCCAGTCTGGGCTACCAAGTGAGCTCCAGGAAAGGCGCAAAGCTACACAGAGAAACCCTGTCTCGAAAAACCCCCAAAAAAAAAAAATTGAAGAGTGTGTTCACATGTGTTTGAAGTTCATGAGAGCAAACATTCCAGCCACAAATGGCTAAAGGAGATAGAGGGACGTTTCTCCAAACAACACATACGACTGGTTAATCAGCACTGGGGAAAATTCTGTCATCTGCCATCAAGGAAATGCAAACTAGACACATAAAGAGGAAGTTCTTTATGTCCTGGATGGTGACTATCATCAAAATGACAAAGCCAGGAAAGGTGGAGCTTGCTAGTAATCCCAGCACTGAGGAGGCAAAGTGTTCACCATGTCCAAATGTACTACCAAATATCTTAAATAAAAATTGACTACCATTATGATTAAAAATGAAGACTGTATTAGATACAGTGACACATACTTGTAAATTCAGCTCTCAGGAGACAGAAAAATACTGAGTTCAAGGCCATTCTGGACTATATAATGAGACCTGATCTCAAAACTATATACTAATTAAAATTATTACTTAAATTTTTCTAAAACAAAAATATACTTCTCATAAGAGGTATATCTTAAATGTGAGGGTAAGAAAAATACAAAGTGAAAAGACAAAAAAGTTTTTCCATGTGCAGAGTTTCCAAAATAGAAATAATGTCACACTCAAATCAGACAAAGCCAATCTAAGATAGAAAACACAGTTTTCTTAATAGTGTATTTCTGTTGCCAAATGTGTCAACACAGATAAAAGGAAGTAGTTTATATTTCCCCTTAATGATTTATGTTTGAAATCTATAAAGCTGAAAGTAATCATGTCAGAACTGAAGAATGATCAACCTTTAAGAGGGGAGATGTCAAAATATCCTCAGAAATGAAAATAACTAACAAAATTTTAAAAGTCAACAAGGACACAGAAATTTGAACATCACCGTTATTAAACTTAATGAATTTAACATAAATAAAATATTTTTTCACAGAACATACTTTACTTTGTTTCCTAATTTAGGTGAACCATTTACCAAAGACGACCATTTGGGGAGCCATAAAGCAAGAGTGAAAAATTAACTTTTATATATACACATTCATAATGACTGTAGCACTAAGATCCCTATACTTTCCACAAATTGAACAATATATATATATGTATATATATGTGTGTGTGTATGTATATATGTATATATATATATATATATAAAATCTAGAAGAGATTAATACATCAACCAACAGGAAGAGAACTTCTAAATGTATTAAGGATGTCAGCTCTGCTTGGTCCCCACTCATGACACAGCCTACTTAATTGCCATCTGCCTGCCCTTCTGTTGACTCATCTAGACCACCTGCCCATTTGGTCATCTGGACCTTATCCTGCCCTTCAGTTCACCTCACTCCTACAGCTCATCTCTGACCCTTCAGCCTAATTATGAGCAGCAGCCAACAGGCAGGACCACTTTTCCAGCCAGACTTTCAAGTTCAGTTTGGTTGCTATTTTATCAATGGGAAGTTTGTTTACATTTTTCATCTGCTTTTCTGCTTCTCGGGACTTCCAAATCCTCTTAAACACAAACATAAAAATCTAAGTACACTTAAGAGCATTTTCTGCCCTTCCAGAAGACCCAAGTTCAATTCCCAGCACCTACAAGGAAGCTGACAATTTCAGTTCCAGGAGACCCAGTGCTCTCTTCTGGCTCCCATGGATACCAAGCACACACATGTTGCACAGGCAAAACACTCAAATGCATCTTTTCAGAAGTATATAAGGGAAAAAGGTGAAGAAGAAGTAAAGAATAAATAAAAGAATAAGTAAAGAATAATAAATAAAAATAAAGAATAAGGAAGTAAAAAGTAGAGAAAAGTGAGAGGGTGAAAGAAAACAAAAATGGAAAGAAAGGCAGAATGGGAGAATGGAAGGACAAATACAAAACAACAATGGATTAAAAATGGTTTAAAAACCAAAGGGATGAGAAAGAAAATGGGGTGGAGATTAGATTCTGGGAAAAGAAGAGAAAAAGAGGGTCACTGGTTGGTAGAAGGTAAACAATGAAAGGAAGGAATTAATTAGGATAGAAAGTGAATTAGATACAATAGGATAGATAATAGAATTATTTTCTCTGAATTTGTTAAATACAAATAGACTAGACATTGTTTAGGTATTTATTACTTGTATATATTGTATATAGTTATTGTATATAGTTTTTCTTATGTTAGTTATAAGGAAGGAGGGAGGAGAGAGAGAGAGAGGAGAAGCAGATAATCTGAGGAACTAGAAAGGAGGGGAAGGAGAGTAAATTGGTAAATTGACTGCATCACCATCTTCCAGGTATGCTTGCTGCTTATGAAGTAAAATCTGGGGTTCATTCCTGGCACTCCAAGTATACAATGTTTTTCTCCCCGTCCCCTTTTGCAGCCTCATTTCTCACTGTTCCAGCACAGGTCAGCTAGGTCTTCAGGACACACACTTACCTTCTCTCCTTCATATTGTGTCCTCAATGTTGAATGCTTTTCCCTACAGCCTTCTCCTCCTGACATGTTAGCCATTGCCATGCAAAGTTCAAACATAGAGTCTCTAAAGAACCTTTTGAGATGTCCTAGATGGAATTAACATCTTCCCTCAAAGCTACCTGTTTACGTCTATGCTATGCTCCATCAGTGCTTTGTATGCTTCCATCACTCTGAGGATTTTGAGACCAGGAGCTTGACAGTCAGTTTGAGCCTCTTTCTACAGAAGTCCTAAGTGATTGATCCATACAAGTTAACCAATATGTGTTGGTTGCATTCACTTGCATTTACATCTAGAGCTGACAAGACATTGACATAGAACATAGAAACCAAGGGCCCAAAAATTATTGCCCAAACCTAAGGTAAAGCTGAGTTTTGTTTCTTGCTGGGGCAGAAAGATCATGAGCTAGACAGACTTTTTCACATCCTTAAAACTGAGGGCCGGGCGTTGGTGGCGCACGCTTTTAATCCCAGCACTCGGGAGGCAGAGCCAGGCAGATCTCTGTGAGTTCAAGGCCAGCCTGGGCTACCAAGTGAGCTCCAGGAAAGGCGCAAAGCTACACAGAGAAACCCTGTCTCAAAAAACCAAAAAAAAAACAAAAAAAACAAAAAACTGAGGAATAGCACAGTGGACATGCTATTAGAATGGAAACTTTCAAGCCAATCGTTCGATATGGGGACTTTGATCAGGATTGGACAAGGATCAATATAGTACTTTAGGATTGATGGACACAGCACGGTAAGAATTTTGAAGAGATAGATTCAATCTTAACATAAAAATGTGCTTTAGTATTTTCTGTTGGAGAGCTGATGAATCTTAAAATGAAAAGTAAAATCATTTGCTCTCTGGCAAGCATTCTCCAGAAGAATAAACATATAAAGACAGAATACTATAGCCACCTTAACGGAAACCTGGGGAGTGGGTTGCTAAGATTTCCTCTGAACATCATTAAGAATTGTTAAGCTATTCCTTCTGGTCACTGACACACTAATCATGGTAGCAAATAGGTCTTTGCTGCAAAAAAAAAATTGAGAGAATTCTCTGGAACATACAATGTAAGTATTATTTTATAGCACCAAAACATTCATATAAATTCCTGGATTGACAGGTAGAGTAATCAGCTGACCAGAATTTTGAGGGACTTGAGAATAATGCAATAATATTCTGATTGGGATACAGGATTTAAAATAGTATCTCAGGCTTCTTAACAATTGATGGGTACACAGATAGGAACATGGCACCAAATGACCAATAGAACTCTTCCCTGGGCTTTCAAAAATTGATGTTATGAAAAGAAACTCTCTTATTTCTTGGGCTACTGTATTGAGTTCCTTTAAGCTTGAAAGCATGGCAGAGGTGCAATATCCCCCTTCCTTGCTCTGTACCTGATTCATGAAAGAATTCAGTCTGAAGAAGAAAACACTGGGAAGAACCTAAACAGAGAAAAAGTGTGCCATAATCAGCAGTACCTCACAACTGCCCAACATATAGAGAATAAGGCTCAGCTGTCAATGAGGCATCTATATCACACCCCCCTACTAATTTATATTTGTCACATAAGAAATGTGCAATTTTATGTAAGGACACATAAAAACATAAAAATATAAAAAGTTTTCTTCAAACACATTATGCAAATCCTTTTTTATGCCATTGGTTTTTCTATTTGGTTGGTTTATGTTTTTTGTTTATAAGCTTGAACTATTGATTTTTCTTAGGTGTAAATTAAAATACCCAGTCATTAAAAAAAAAAAAGCCTCCCACCAAAAGACTACCTACTTGGGCTGGTAAGATAACCCAGTCAGTAAATTGCTTACTAAGCAAGCCTGAGGTTAACCCAGTCAGTAAGTTGCTTACTAAGCAAGCCTGAGGACCTGAGTTTGATACTCTAGAACCCACATGTGCCAGTAACCCCAGCACTGGGGCATCAATGACAGGAGGGCTCAGCCAGTTGAGCTGAGCCAATGAGCTCCAGATTCAATGAGAATCCCTACATTAAAACTTAAGGTGGAGAACAATGGAGAAAAATACCCAACACTGACCTCCACATGTGTGTGCACACATACTGTACACACACACACATGCACATACACAACCTGCACTAATTATAAATTACAAATTGTAGAATAACTTACAAATCTACAGCATAACTCCAGGTGCTTGGTGATTAGGTATCAGGACTTCTGAGGGTCTCAGATAAGGGAAAAAGGAAGCACTATTGTCATACAGATCAGGCCACCTCTAGCCCTGCATACTGTGTGCATTGTATGACTCTTGTCAACCCTTTATTAGAAAATAGGATTCTGTCCCTTTTGCTTTGCTGAGCATGCACCAGCTGATGAGTTCTGCATTTGTGAGGAAGTAAAATAAAGATTGAGACATGGTGCCTGTACCGCCTCTGGGGTTTAATCACTGGGGCTTATCAGTCTTGATGCAAAATTCTACCATTTGAAATCATATACTCAGCATGCAATAGGCCTCTGTTGCTCCACACAGATACTCCCAACATATAAATAATGTTTCTTCAAGGCATTCCCTTTACATGTGATCAATAATGCAGAAAATGCCTGGGCTAGCACTCAGTGCAGAGCAGAGGTAGAAAGACATTACTAAGACAGACCTATGCATCTAGAAATTTCTTAAAAACAGTGTTTCCATAAATCTATTCTCTAACACCTCAGGAATTAGTCACTGTGACCTTGTTCATTTAATAATTCTGTCCCTTTCCACAACCAAAGGGGGCTGAGAAGAGAAAGCAGATCCTCCTTTTTAATTAAATTTATTTTCTTACAATATATTTTGATCATGCTTTTCCCCTCTTCCAACTCCTCCAAGATTCTACCCACCCAACTTCCAGTTCTCGCTAGCTGTCTCAAACAAAAACAAAAACTAGACTGTCATATTTTTCATTACTGCCCATCTAAGTAGGCTGTCTTTCTCCCCTGCCCCAAGGCTCCATTTTTCTGCTTGAGGTAGTAAGTTCAGGGAATTTTCAAAGAGACAAAATCTACTTGAATACAAATATCAAACCCATGGAAATTTCTCCTGGTCCACTGCCCCGCCCCCATCAGGAATGTCCTTTGTTGTCTCCTAGTGTGTGTCAGCTGGCTGACATCTCTGGTTGAAGAGTAATCATCCAGGCAACATCCTTACAATGCAATGACAATCAGTTACCAAAAATGTGCAGGCACTGATAACAGGATTCAGAAGGGTCGGAGATGAGGGAAGAAAACGGGCATTTCAAACAAGTGCGCGGAGGTTGCTGCCGACCTTGGCTTGAGATTGCATCCGAAACGATTATTAATTTTCTACTATAAAACAGAGGGAAGCCAAGTGAAATCCTGATAAAGAGTCATTCTGGACAGGGAGGGGAGAACGCATTTCTGTGCCAATGGAATTCTTGAAGTTAAATTCAATTCTGCCAGAAACATCTTTCTTCCCTCTTTGTTCAGCCAAGAAGAACGGGATAGCAAAAAGGAGGCGTGATTTAACTCCTCATGTACACCTTCTTTGAGGTATATGTGTCCCTTCTACGGCTTTTAATGCATTTGGAACTCTAAGCAGGGACCTGTAAATATATATATATATACACCAAGGATTTCAACAAACCTGTCACAACATTAACAATTTATCCGAGCTAGGCATCTTGTCGGGAGACACTTTGCCCACACACTGCAGAGGCAGCTACAGCCATGGAACTTCCTTTGTATTCCTACCATAATCCAGCTGTTTTCATTTGAAAATCATCTCCTCACACTAGGCAGTAGTTTTGCCATGCCAATGAACAATCAAAGGTTAGAATAAGTTTGCTTATTCCTGGTCAAGTAATTAATATGAGAAACGGAGGTCAGGCGGGTATTAAGTAACCCATATTAAGTAACCCATTTGACTCAACCAGGAGCTCATAATGTGTGTGCCTTCTACTTGAAAGTAAAACTTTAAAGATAAACTAGAACGGCAGTGGGTCATATCATATCACATGGACGGAAAATAGCTCAGCTATTTAGAGTAAAGGGCGGGGCGGGCTCTTATGAATGGAGAGAAGGCATCTGCAAGGTCACCACCTAGATGAGGAAGCCAGCATGTTTTATTAAAAAACAAACAAGGACCAGCAAGATGGCTCTGCAGGAAGAAGCTCTCGCCATCAAGGCTGATGACCTCCACTTAATGCTGGGGACTCACATGGTGGAAGGAGAGAACCGACTCCCAAAACTTGTCATCTGACCTGCGCGCACGCGCGCGCACACACACACACACACACACACACACACACACACACACACACTGAATGAATGGACAGACATGAAAAATTAAGAACCAAACAATCTGTAGGCTTTTCTTCTAGCTATAACAGAGAAACCCACTTCATAGTAAACTAGCTACTGAGAACAATAAAAGCTAGGTTAAAAACAAAACTTTAAAGTGTATTTGTTGGATAACAATTAAGGCAGCCAGGATTCAGTGAATGAAGACCTGAAAAAATGGAAACTTATTTACACAATCCCTGTGCTTGCCACATTTCCTCTCCATGGGAAACTGAGAAGAACACAGCAGGACAAGGGGGCCGGTCATTTCACTGGGCTGGGGAATCAAAATGAATGTGCTCAGCTCTAGCTACCAAAGAAGCTGGGATTTAAGGGTATATAAGAATATTTCTGGCCGGGCAGTGGTGGCGTATGCCTTTAATCCCAGCACTCGGGAGGCAGAGCCAGGCGGATCTCTGTGAGTTCGAGGCCAGCCTGGGCTACCAAGTGAGTTCCAGGAGAGGCGCAAAGCTACACAGAGAAACCTTGTCTCGAAAAACCAAAAAAAAAAAAAAAAATATTTCTGGTCAGCTCCAAAAATATACATATAAGTAACATTATATAGACTGAATAGGTTATAATTAGGCATATATATATTTTATGTATATACATATACATATATGTATGTAGTAACAAGTAATTAAAAAAGAGGTCATGAATTTGAAAGAAAACAAGAAGGGTTATATAGGGGATTTGGAGGGAGGAAAGGAAAGAGGAAACTGAGGTGATGATATTATAATCAAAAAAAGAAATGATAAGAATAAAATAAACCTTGGATAGATGGCAAGAATTAAAATGTAAACATTAAATACTTTCTTCTTTTTATTGAAAATTGCTTTTTTTCTTCCTCACATACTATAATTCAATTATGGTTTCCCCTCCCTCTATTCCTCCCAGCTCCTACCCACCTCCCCTCCCATCCAGATCCACCCCATTTCTGTTTCTCATTAGAAAACAAACAGGCTAAGGGATAAAATTTTTTTAAAAAATTAAAACAAAATAAAATAGGAAAAAACTATTACATTGGAATAAAAAAAATCAACAGGAAAAGATTCCAAGAAAAGGCACAAGAGACAGATATAGAGAGATCAATTTATTCACATGTTCAGGAATCCCATGAAAATACTAAACTAGAAGCTATAATATACATATGCAATGGACCAGTGAGGTAAAAAAATAAATAAGATAAAACTTAATTTTAAAAAAGAAAAAGCCTTAACACAAGGTTATGAGACAAGGAACCTCCAAAGACGCCATTGAGTTTGTTTTCCATTGGCCATCTACTGCTGAGCATGCAGTCTATCCTGAAGAGTAGTTTGTTTCCCCCAGTGAGATTCCTTTTGATAAAGCTAAACTTTCATTTGCAAGTGGTTATCAATTGGAGGTAACTTCTGGGATAGGGATAAGGGAATGTGACCAGTTCTCCTTTCCACTCTAGGTAGGACTCTATCTGGTGCAGACTCCATAGATGCTGCCTCAGTTTCTGTGAGTTCACATGTGCATTGAGCCCATTGAGTTAGAGAGCCTTATTTTTCTTAGTGTGTCCTCCATTCCCTCTGGCTCTTATAATCTTTCCACCTCCTTTTCTTGAGATTCCCTGAGCCCTGAGGGGAGTAATTTGATGGGAACATCTTGTTTAGGGTTGAGCGTTCTGATGTCTCTCACTCTCTGCATGGTGTCTGGCTGCGGGTCTCTATTTTTTCCCCAACTACTGCAGGAGGAATTTTCTCTGATGATGGCTGAGAAAGGCATTAGTGCATGAGTATAAAAGAATATCATTAGGAGTCATTTTATTAGTACCTTCTATTAGTAGAACAGTAGTATTTGTTTTACCCTAAGTCCATGGCCTATCTACTCTCAGGTTCTTGATCACCCAAGCAATGTCAGGTATGGGTTTCATCTCCTGGAGTGGGCCTTAAGTCAAATTTGATATTGGTTGGTTACTCCTACAACTTTGCACCACCATTGCACTTGCATATCTTGCAGGCAAGACATCATTGTAGATCAAAGGGTTTGTAGCTGGCTTGGTGTTTGCGGTTCTTTGGTAGCATGCCTTTCTGTATCAAAGATGCTAGGATAAGGTGAAGGCTTTATGCAGTCACCAGCTTGAATTCTCTATGTCCAGTGAATTGTATAGGCATTGTCTTCCACAACAGGGCCTTGTCATCAGTTTGTGCAGAGCAACCTATAGTCTTGGCAACAGCCTAGGTTTTTTTAGGGGTTCCAATAGGACCCTTTTGGCCAACAACTTAATTAGATATAATCCATTCCCAATACTAGAAGGTGACAAGAGATGTTCATTTGGAGTTCTGTCTCCCTTCTTTATTTTGGTGATTTCACTTAGATCACCTAATACCTAACTGTATTAGGTTTACATACTACCCTTCAAATGGCCCTTAATTTTAACTGTCTCTCCCCATATTCTCTCCCCCATGCCCCCTTTCCCCCTCCCCACTTTATGCTCCCTTTATGGTCCCCCACATCCAATCATAACTCTCTATTCTATTTTCCTTACCTAGGGAAATCTATCTGTACCCCCAGTCCCTGACTCTATACCTAACCTCTGTGGTTCTACAGGTTGTAACATTTGTGCAGGTTGATAAATATGGATATATTGCGTTTTTCTATATGCAACCATCCAGTTTGACCAGCACCATTTGTTGAAGATGTTTGTCAGCTGTGGTAGTTTCCTGGCAATTTTTAGGGTCACTTATGTATAGTATAATATCATCTACTTCTTCCTTTTGAATTTGTATCCCCTCTTCCTCTTCAGTTGTCTTATTCCTCTAGCTAAAACTTCAAGTACTATATTGAATAGGTATATATAGAGAGAGTGGACAATCTTCCCTTGTTCTTGGTTTTAATAGAATTACTTTGAGATTCTCTCTGTTTCAGTTGATGTTGGCTATGGACTTACTGTAAACTGCCTTTATTATATACCCCTTATATTCCTAATCTCTCCAGGACTTTTAACATTAAGGGGTATTGGATTTTGTCAAATGCCTTTTCTGCATCTAATAAGATGACCATGTGGTTTTTGTCTTTCAGTTTGTTTAAATGGTGGATTACATTTATTGATTTACATATGTTCAACCATCCTTGCATCTCTGATTATGGTAGACGATCTTTTTGATGTGTTCTTGGATTTGGTTTGCAATTATTTTATTGAGAATTTTTGTATCTATGCTCATAAGGGAAATTGGTCTGTAATTTTCTTTCTTTATAGGTTCTTTACATGGTTTGGGTATCAGAGTAAGTATGGCCTCATAAAACGGATTGGGTAGTGTTCCCTCTGTTTCTATCTTGTGGAATAATTTGATCATTGCTGGCATTAACTCCTCTTTGAAAATCTGTAGAATTCTGCATTAAAACCATCTGGCCCTGGGCTTTTTGGGGTTATTAGACTTTTAATGACTGCTTCTATTTTACTGGGTGTTATAGGTCTGTTTAAATTGCTTATCTGATCTTGATTTAACTTTGGCAAGTGGTATGTATTGAAAAATTTATCCATTACTTTTAGATTTTCCAAGTTGGTGGAGTACAGGTTTTTAAAGTATGTCCTTATAATTCTCTGGATTTGGGGTATCTTGTTATATCCCCTTTTTATCTCTAATTTTTTAAATTTTGATTTTCTCTACCTTTTAGTTAATTCAGATAAGGGTTTGTCCATATTATTGGTTTTCTCAAAGAACCAACTCTTTGTTTCATTAATTCTTTGTATTGGTTTTTTGTTTTTGTTGTTTTTGTTTCTATTTTATTGATTTCAGCCCTGAGTTTGGTTATTTCTTGCTATCTACTCCATTTAGGTGTGGATTCTTTTTTGTTCTAGAGCTTTCAGGTGTGCTGTTAAGTTACTAGTATGAGATCTCTCCTTTTTATTTTTTTATTTTTATGTAGGCACTTAGTGCTGTGAACTTGTCTCATAGAACCTTCTTTACTGTGTTCCAAAATTTGGGTATGTTCTCTACTTATTTTCATTCAACTCTAGAAAGTCTTTAATTTCTTTCTTAATTTCTGCTTTGACCCACTCATTCAGTAATGAGTTATTCAGTAGGAGCAAGCTTTTTGTTCACAAACACAAAAGTGAATGTTTCTAAGTTTGGAGTGGTAGCACACACCTGTCATCCCAGAACTCACAGCACAGTTCAAGGCCATAAATAAGCATATCCAAACACACACATGCACATACATACCCTCCCATGCACAACCCGCTACATACATAGAGAGAGAAAATGGGAAGCAAGGAGAACACCAGTATTCATCTCTCTCCACTTCCTGATTGTGGCTGCACAGTGACCAGCTGCTTCATGCTCCTGCTGCTATGTCTAGCCCATCGTGATGGGCTGTAACCTGAAACTGTGACTCCCAGTAAACCCTTCTGTAAGCTGCTTTGGTCAGGTATTCAGAAACAAAAATGAATGAGCAAATAACACAAATGAAGAGGTAGAAAATGGAAAGTATTTGGAAAAATAAAAACTATGTCTGACGCCTCACAGAAAAACAATGGAAGATGAAAGACGGTGGCATTAACATCTTTAATATGTTAAGAGAGGGGGCTCCAGAATTCTGAAAATGAAGTACCTATAAAAATGCATTAAAAAAATCGTGTAACCAGCCTCTAAAGCTCAAAGGAGCAGTCCAAGATGGAAGCTCAGATGTGAAAGAGAAGTGAAGACTCCCAAGACCAAATACATGCAAAAATGTAAGTATCCCAAAATGTAATAGTATTGAGTGCTGAGTGGATAGATCAGTGAATAAAGCACTTACTGTGCAATCATGAGGACCTGAGTTCAAATCCCCTAAACCTACATGAAGCCAGACACAATAGCACCTATGTCTGTAGTCCCGGTGTTCCTAGAATGAGATGGGAAGTTGAGGCAGGAGAATTCTGGAATCTTGTGAGATAGCTAGCCTGGTGAATGCAGTGTAGAACAACAAAAGTCCCTGCATCAAACAAGGCGGAAGATGAAGACCGACCCCTGAGGTTGTCCCCTGACAGCCACACATGTCCCATTATACACATGTGCATGCACAGACACACAGGTTTTTTTTCTTTTTTTTTTTTTTTTTTTTGGTTTTTCAAGACAGGGTTTCTCTGTGCAGCTTTGCGCCTTTCCTGGAACTCACTCGGTAGCCCAGGCTGGCCTCGAACTCACAAAGATCCGCCTGCCTCTGCCTCCCGAGTGCTGGGATTAAAGGCGTGTGCCACCACCGCCCGGCGAGGTTTTTTGTTTTGTTTTGTTTTTGTTTTTGTTTTTTAAGTTTGGGCATTCAAAGCCACAATGAGGGAAATACATCCAGGAGTCCATAATAAATGTAGAAATAGTAATTATCACATGAGAGAGATCAAAGATACCAACACTCAAATATATTTCCACTTTTATTCTGAATTGGTTTTTCAGAAAAACTATACACTACTGCAGATATAGGAATGGCTTCATAGAGCTGCCCTATTGTAAGAAGTTTGCATCTATCTACATCAAAGCATTAAAAATGGGCACAGAACCTTTTCTTTGATAATGTCACACTTCAGAGGAAAATGACTGACAGTCTGACCCCTGGCCCAGACAGAAGTCACCACAGGATACTACCTAGGAGATGTCATCTACATCATAGGACAACTTTCACTTGCTCTGCAGACCTTTCATTACACTTCCCTCACCTCTAACATCCCTTCTCCAAAAGGCCCAAGTTCATATCCTGAGGTCAAGCTCCATAAAATTTGCCAACATCTTGTCACCTTAGAGCTTCATAGCCCTGTTAACATCCTGTAATGAAATCTGTGTGGACTTGTGTGTTGTTTTAGATGTTGTCTTTTTTCCCAGCGCTGGTAATTGAAGTCGAGGCCTTGCATGGAGCAGACAGGTGATCTACCACTGAGCTACATCCCTAGCCTTTGTCACTTTGTTTCATATACTAAAATTATTGAACCTTCAGAGGGATGAGAGTGTATTTGAAGCTTCTCTATAGACATCAATAGGACAACGGAGTGGAGAGAGATTAAATGGGATTCTATTTCTGGAAATCTTTTTATAATGTTAATTAAGATGTAAATACTAATTAGATAAGCTGAATAAAGTGGGGGAAGTTCAAAGAGCAGATTGTACGCAGTAGATCAGTTCTCAACTGCTCATTCCCCCATCTGACCCTACACCAGAACATTTTTAGTTGCCACTAGGACTGGGGTATAGTTTCTACTGTTGTTTACTGGCGAGGGCCCTTGCTTCTGCTAGACAAAGTTTTATAAGTTAATAGAAGCATTCTTAAAGCTACCTAATAAACTAAATAGTGACTCCTCAAAGATGTCCACCTCCTTGCCAGAACTCACAAATATGTCAGTTTCTGTGGCTAAAATAATTTTGGAAGATGAGTTAAAGATCTTGAGGAGGGAAAATCATCTTGCGTTATTATCGTGGTGGGTGCCAAGCCAGGGTTTCTACTGCTGAGATGAAACACTATGACAAAAAGCAACTTTGGAAGGATTTTTTTTGGTTTGTTTTTGTTTGTTTTTGTTTACATATCCTGAATCACAGTTCATTGAAGGAAGCAACTCAAGAATTCAAACCAGGAAGGAATTTGGAGGTAGGAGCTGATGCAGAGGCCATGGAGGAGTGCTATTCCATCATGGCTTGCCCCCATGCTCTCTCATAGAACCCAAGACCACCAGCCCAGGGATGACATCACCCATAATGTGATGGGCTCTCAAACATCAATCACTAATTTTTTAAAAATGCCTTACAGGCTTGCTTACAGCCTATCTTATGGAAGCACTTTCTCAATTGTACTTCCCTCCTCTCAGATAACTTTGCCTTGTGTCAAGCTGGCAAAGCAATATAGCCCACCACCACCCCAGAAAAGGGAGGTGAGAGGGTCAGAGTCAAAGAGAAGGTAATACAATGAAAGATGGGGCAGGCAGGGAAGGCAGGAGAAGAGAAAGGAAAAATGACTGCAATTTGAAGATGCCATTGTTAGCATTGAAGGTGGGAGATGGAGCCCCACACCAAGAAGATGAAGACAGACTGCCAAAGCCAGGAAAGGAAGGAAAAACATTCTTCCTTGGAGTCCCTTCAGAGCTTGGAGTTCAGGCCATCAAAAACTATTGTGGACAGCTGACCTCCAGGACTAGAAGGTAACTGTGGTAGTTTGAATGTGAGTGGCCCCCATAAGCTCATAGGGTGTGGCATTATTAGGAGGAGTAGATATGGCCTTGTTGGAGGAAGTGTGTCCCTGTGGGGGTGGACTTTGCGGACTCATGTCCTCAAGCCATGCCCAGTGTTTCAGTTCACTTCCTGTTGCCTATGGGATTTAGATGTAGCTCCTTCTCCACTCTTAGCTCCTTCTCCAGCACCATGTCTGCCTGCATGCCACCATGTCCTGCCATGATGATAATGAACTGAACCTCTGAACTGTAAGTGAGCCAGTCATTAAATGCTTTCCTTTATAAGAGCTGCTGTGGTCATGGTATCTCTTCACAGAAATAGAGACCCTAGGACAGAAACAAAACTAGAGTGTGTAACCACCAAGTTTGTAACCTGTTGCAAAAGCCATGCTGTACTCACATGCCTACCAAATGAGGGTTTGCCTGCCTCTACTGTTCAAGCTTTCATTTGTAAAATGGGCACCATTGCAATGATAAAGTCAAGAACCATTCATCCTGCAGTTATTTGGCTCTGCCTAATTAATGATGGTGCCTAAAACTGAAACAAAAAAAGCAACCAAAATGAAGTATCCTTGAATTGAGTCACTTAAAATGCAGTACAGAAGCATTTGCTAATCAGAACTCAGCCAAGTCCCTCGCTGACCCTCCATCAGTACTAACAATGACTCTTGACTGGCAAGTGAGACAGTACCCTTGCAGGTGAATGCCACACACATAGCTGCCATCTTGAGAAATCTGGAGCAAATTTTCAGAACAGCTTGAAGTTCTGTTTGCCGGGGCTGCATCCCACATAAATAGGATGTCCTTTGTTTTCAAATTCCCACCCCTCAACCTTGATTGACATACTAAAGCCTTACCTAAATTTTTGTAAGCATTACAGACAACTAGAAGGATATGGCAATTGGCAGAATTTTCATGCAGTTAGAGATCTCTGAATAATCTCAAGCTTTTATTCAAAATATATTGATATGTAAAAAAAAAAAAAAAAAAAAAAACAGGTGTTGTGACTCTTACCAAGCTCAGAGAAGGCAAATGGAAGGCTTGGGCAGGAGGACCAGAAGTTTGAGGCAGTCCTGTGTACCAGAGTGAGACCTGGACTCAAGAAAATAAAAAGTAAATGTATCTGTACATATGTCCACATGTATTGTGACATATGCGTGTCTAAACATTCTACATATATTCCGTGTGTGTGTGTGTGTGTGTGTGTGTGTGTGTGTATACACACACACACATATATATACATATAATGTATAGGTCTACATGTGTATATTGCCTACTTAAAAAATAATGCACATACACTTTTAAAATTGAAAGGATGCCATTATATCATCAGAGTAACCAAGAAAGACTTCAGGTACTTGTTCCTCTTCCAAGACCCTCAGCCATTTCTCCCATCGCAGTCACTACCTTTCTTTCACTCTCTGCCCTGAGACTCTGAGGCCAAAGCCTGCTGTATCCATTGTCCCTGCTCCAGGAGGAAGCTTGGACCCTCTAAGTGAGCCCCCAATTCTCAGATACCTCTTTCCCAAAGCTGTGACCCTTGACACAAAGACATCCCCCATCCTTCTATGCTGTACTTTACCATTTTATGACCCTCTGATAGAATTTGTTTTACTTCATTGTCTTAAACATTTTCTATGTCTCTCCAACATCCAAAAGTCTCCAAGAGAGAGTCTGTCTTCTTTTTTCTCTCCTATTTCCCAAGTACATATCTCAGTGCAGACTTTCAACAGACATTAATCAGATATTTAATCAGAGAGGGAGAGAGTATGGGGTCATAGGAGTCAGTGGGGGGACCTTTCATCACCAAGATGATTTGAATGAGAAACATACCCCATAGGCTCAGGCACTTGAATACCTGGTCACCAGCTGGTGGCACTCTTGGGAGTTTTAGGAGATACAGCCTTGGGACAGAAAGTACTAACTAAAGGTGGATTTGAGCATTTATAGCCTTGTCACACTTGCAGCTATTTCTCTCTGCTTCAAACTTGTGATCTCTCCCAGCTTAATGCTCCTGCCACCACATCTAACACTTACTGCATCCCATGGTGAACTCATATTCCTCTGGAATCATAAGCCAAAATAAATTCTCTCTTCCTTAAGTTTACTTTGGTCATGGTGCTGCATCACAACAGCAGGAAAGCAACTGATACAGGACTGCTGAGACATTCAGCCTCAAACAGCATCTTGGCCTCTCCAGTGTGAGACAGTTATTGTTGGACTAAATGAATGACAAGTTGACTGTGGCTTGGAAGGATCTGCTGGGAACTCTGTTAGTCATCATTCAAAGGCATGTGGGAGAACCCTGACCTGGTGCATAGTCTGGGTTGACGATATCTATAGACAGTTCCAGGTAGCCATTTGCTCAACTTAATTTTAGCCAATATCATGAAATGAAGTATGCTGTCCAAACCACCCATGGCCTGTCATTACTAAGGATGCATATGGTAATGGCCACATCCAAAAGGATCGGTTCTTATATGGAAATAAACTGCATAGCACCTGGCATAAGATGTACACTCAGGGACATGTCCCTCTCTACTATCTAGCATGTGTTAGGGGAGAAGTAGAGAGGATGAGTCACTCGGTAACCAACTGCCTAGCTGTGTGTTCTCAGTGTTGCATCTTCAATCATTTAACAGATAGGTACTGGGAGCTGTCTGTTGGTAGGCATAGGCTGGGCACTGGGTTTTCTAGCCTGGTGAGATGAGAATGCAGAGAGAAGCAGCCCTGGGGATTACAACTTCACAACATGAACAAGAATAATATAGCCTATTCAGTGAGACTTGCAGAAAGCCTGGCAGAAAGAGTAAAACAATAACTTAAAGAGTGAATGAGAGTATATTAGTCAGGACAAAGAGGGAAATATTAGAGTTTCTGTGAGTAAAGTGGGGGTGGGGACAACCAACACCCAAGTGTTAAGAAAAATGGAGTGAGAGTTCTGGGGACTCCTATAACCTTAAGACTTCCCCAAGATTTTACTGTGTGCTCTGTGATTTTCCAGGAGAATAGTATGATAGTATTTCTTCATTTTATTGGACCCTAGGTAGTTTACTGCTTGAATTTTAAAATTCCTTGATAGGGCTGGGACTGTAGCTCAGTGCTTGCCCAGTGTGCATGAAACCCTGGGTTTGAATCCACCACTGCATTGTGGTGTATACCTGTAACCTCAGCCCTAGGAGGCAGCAGTGAGAGGATCCAAAGTTCAAGACTATCCTTGGCTATATCATAAAGCTGAAGCCACCAACACACGGCCTCCAAAGAGTGTAGGAAGCAACTTATGCGCCAAACCCAGAAGTCAGACGTAAAAAAATAACAGTTGTAAGAAAAAGCTATAAATATGAACAGACTGGCATTTTACGAGGCTAATTCTAAGAGCAGGGATGGTTTTCTTGAACTATGATAGATATAATAATGGGATTAAAGAAGATCCCATAATCTCTGCCAAGAACACTTTCATGAGAAACCCTTCCTGTCACGAAGCTTCAGTGCATCAGACTTAAGTCCTTCTTGCTGCAAATTAAATTCCTCTATCCTCTCTGATCTTCCTTTATAATTAATGTTCTTCTTGCTGAAGATCATAACAGAGCACTTTCCCTCTTCACCCACTCTACAACTCTTACTAAATAACAGTACACCAGAGAGTTGGATGTTTTTCCAATGAAAATACATGTTCAGTGATAAACAATTCTGCTTCCTACGCGCTTGCTTCAGAAGCTAACCTTTTCTAGATGTGAGGCTGTTTTTTGAGAGTCTGTGTCTACCTCTGAAGAACTGTTCTGTCTCCCCGCTGACCACTCTCATGTTAGTCACTCTTCTTATTGCCACGGCAAATCCCTGACATAAACAACTTTAGGAAGAGTTTGTTTTGCCTCCCAGTTTGTGGGAACAGTCCAGGATGGGGAAGGCGGGATGGCAGGAGCCAGATGGTTACATCTCCTCCAGCCAGGAAGCAGAGATGGAGGAAAGCTTGTACCTAGCTTGCTTTTGTTTTTATTCATTCAGAGACCCCAGCACATAGGATGGTGCCACCCACATTTAGGGTGAGCCTTCCAATCCCAGTTAACCTAACCTGGAAACTCCCTCAAAGACATGCACAGAGGTTTGTCACCTGGGTAATTCTAGACCTCGTGGAGATGATAATGGAGACTAACCATTGCAACTATCAACCATGGATATTCCCATCACTGAATGTGATGCCTAGCAGCTAAACTTCATGTGTTCTCTCACCAGGTCCCAGTGAAGTAGAGTATTAGGAGCACTGGAAACAGCACTCTCTGCCCAGGAATAGACAGATGACTGTCCTACCTGCATCCTACCTGACTGTTCTTCCTGTGCATCCGAGGGAAGTTTCTCGAATGTGCTGCCTTTTAAGCCTGCTTCATCACTACACTTTCTAATTAACCTCTCCCACTTGCTTTTGAGTTCTTAAAATTGCTTTCTTATTTTTGTTTTGAGATAAGACCTCATGTAGCTGGCCTCAAACTAGTTATGTAGCTAAGAACTTTGAACTTCTGATCCTCCAGCCTCCATATTCTAAAATTACAGGTATGTGCCCCTCTACCTATCTCATCTCTCCCACTTGAAAGAGACCAATGCTTAGGATGTAGAGAGGCTCTAGATGCTCCCCAATATGACTCCCTTCATATTGTATTTGTAACAGAAAATTAACTACCTCTGAAAATCTGTCAATCATCTACCTCACCCTTACCTTTCCTACATCAAATGAGGTTAAGGTTGGATTATTTAAACTTTCCAGACTACCTCCCATCTAAAATCTGTATGTAAACACATCCTCCTCTTTAAATAAAAAATATGACACATGCAAAGACATATAATGCTATGCATTGTCCAAGGGACCCATTTCTTGCTTTATTGGAGCCAATCAACTAGCTCAATCCTGGAGATTTAGACACAATAAGCCAAGCCGGTAGGGAAAGTTCAATGCTATAGGACAGTGGTAGTGCTAAATCTGGCCCAAGATTAAGTTTTAAATTATTTTTGAGTTTGAACTAGATTATACAAATGAGATAAATTCACATAAAATCTACCTATGCTAGGACTCCAACCCTCTTGCCTGTGTGGGGTACTGCTGGTCCTTCACATACCCCCCATGGTCTCCAAGCATTTGACAAGGATTTTATCATCATATTTTTTCTATTTTTTTTCTTTAACAGAATCACTATTGGAGAAAGAAAAGACATACCAAATGAGTAATGATGGAGTACAGGGAATATCTCTCTGTGGAATAAAGGAGCACCCTTACTATTTACTATGTAAATATAATATGCATCTGACCCATCCATCTGTGTGACTCAGTGGGCAACTGAGTTTGAGGCCCTGACCTATGTTAGCTATTGCCTCCAAACTGAGACATCCCCTCTTGTAGGCAGGAAAGAGGGTCCTAAGGCTGGACCATTGTAAACCTAAGTAAGGACCTTTATGAAACTCAAGAAGCCCAAGACAGTAGCAAGACTAAAGAGGCCCCTCCCAGGTGATAGATAAGCAGTAAACTATTAGGGGGCACAGGGGACTGTCTAGTGTTCCTCAGGATGCTGCTCTCATGAGTCATCACCCATGCTGGAGTGGGCTTTTCAGCGGTGAGAGCTTGCCTGAGAGTTGCCTATAGTCCTTTGAGTAACCCCAATAAACTCCTTGTTCACCAAGCAGAACTTGCATGGAGTCACTTCTTTGGTCTGCCATCGGGGTCCTGTCGAGGGTGAGTACAACAAGTGCTCAGAAATGTGTAACGCCTGGGGTGATGGAACCATCCCAAGAGGGATTAGCCATTCCTTCTCCATGTCCCCGCCTCTCCCATACCCACCTGCAAAGGAAGCCAACTGGACAGAAAGTCCACGATCCTGCACCAAAAAAAAAAAAGCCACCGTCTCTGAAAAGGATCAGACAATCCTTTCCAGGTCCTGCTAGAGTAGGAAAAGACAATACTGACACCCAGTGGTCCACTGGCCAGCTCCCATCTGATGCCTTACAATTCCTGAAGAATACAAGGATGTCCAGCCAATATCTCCTTCCTATTGTGAACACTCAGTAAACAAAAGGTCATTACCAGTCAGTGGTGTATAAAGCAAAGCTATGGTGCACTGGTGCACTTTCTCACATTCTGTTAAGGTTCTGGTTACACTTTGGTTTGGCTTGAATTCATCCATTACCACAAAGCATTTGTATTCAATAAGGTATTTATCTTGCATCGTGGAAGCAATTACACCTTTGAAAACAAAATGCAAGAGTTCTTTCTCAGGAGATAAAATCCCAACACCCGGCACTGTTCTAGTAATTTCTTTGATTTGGTGATTAAACTTCTAAGCTCTGAAGAACAAATAAGAAACATCTGAAGCCGGGCGCCCAGCACTCGGGAGGCAGAGGCAGGTGGATCTCTGTGAGTTCGAGGCCAGCCTGGGCTACCAAGTGAGCTCCAGGAAAGGCGCAAAGCTACACAGAGAAACCCTGTCTCGAAAAACTAAAAAAAAAAAAAAAGAAACATCTGAAACCATGAGGACAGGGACTCCATTTGAACTGTTTGTGCATCTCCAGCACATCCTGGAATCCTTACATGTGGAATAATGAGGCTCCTGTCAGGATGAGGGCAGAGGCAGATGTAACAGCAGCAACATACTTTTGAGACTGGCCTTCACTTCTGCTGGGCTAATAATAACCAGAGTCTCATAGTCAGCCAGACCTAAAACGAAACTTCGGGTGGCATTTATTCTGATTGTTGACTTCAGGAAAATAAAAGAGTGGGGAGTATATTTTAATAGTTATTCTTTCACACTGAAGATTTTCATTTTGCTGGAAGTGTCTATAATAGCCTGGTATTCCAGTCAGAACAGAAATGATATATTCACATAACACTCTAAATCAGCCTTGGAACAATGGTGTTGGAGAGAGACATGTGAGGACCTAAGAAAGCTTAAGAAATGATGAAACATGTAAGGATCATGCTTTTCTTCAATCTGTGTGAGAAAGAAAAATAAACAAACACTGCTCTGGTGGCACAGCCCAGAAGCTCATAAACAAGTAACATAAAAACAGAGAAATAAAAAGTAAACCAGCCACAGTTAAACAAGGAAAGTACACACCATCACATATGAAAGATGATGGCAGAGAAAAGAGACTCGTTCCAAGTCCATCCTCCAAAGGTCCCTGACTCTCTGAGCCTATTCCTTGTTGTTCCCCTATTGTAGAAGATGAGGAAGATGGTTTGCTTACATGTCACCTCTGAACCTCAATGCAGCACCAAGAATGGAGATGGTAAAAGGTACGAGAGCTTTCAAGTGGCCTGCTTGAGTTTCTGCACAAGCCACTGGACACTAGGCATTATGCTTCATTAAGAGCAGCCATCACACACACACAGGACAGAAAATAAAATTTAATCAGGAAAAACAAACCCATTCATCCAAGAAGTGTTGCTGGCACCCAGCCCTGGTTGTGAGAGTCAGTCAGCTTGACTGGGATTAGAAACACACCTCTGGGCACAACTAGGAGGCTATTTCCAGAAAGGCTCAGTTGAAAAGGGAAGACCCACCATGAATGCTGGTGGCATTGTCCTATGCACTGGGTTCCGAGATTGAATAAAAAGGAGGAAAGGGCTGAGTACTACATTCATCCCTGTATGCTTCCTGTTTTCCGACTATGGATGAAACATGACAAACTGGCTCAAGCTCCTGCCAATAAGTCTTCCATTATGATGACGATACCCTCAAACTGTGATCCAAACTAAATCCTTCTTCCCTTAAGTTATTTTTAGCTGGAATTTTGTCATGGTAGCAAGGAAATTAAAGAGCAACTTAATCTCGCTTCCTCTACAAACAACAGGCTCCAAATAGGAAGCCTTACACCGGGGGCTAGAGGAAGAGGAGCCTGAAAGACTAACACAAAAAGCCTAAGTGAGCTCCCTCAGCAGCTGGGCAGAACTGTGAATATCTCCATTTCATCAACAGTGCTCCAAAGATTATTCCCAAGCACTTAATCTAACAGAATCAATTAATGGGCATGTGACTGTTTAAAAAACAACAAACAAAAGTTAAGTCTCTCAAAATCTAGCCTAAAAACAAAGACAGGATAAATAAATTAAATATGCTGATTTAGAATTAATGAATTAGAAATGACAAAAAGATTAGACATATTTGAAACAAAATTAGACTAGAGAAGATGAACTTAATCACAGTAGGTGTAGAAGGGGGTGTAAAGTTAACACAGAACAGAAAACAGATGTGAAAAAGTGTTTATTGTATTCCAAAAAGAGACAATCCCTCAAGTGAGTGTGATCCTCTTTGGAAATTGTGTCTTTTCAGGTGTAATCAAAATAAGGTAAGTGAATCTCATGAGCCTGTGGGCATGATGAAGTTCTGATGGCTCACACTTCTATCAGCATTAGTGACTTACATGAAGTTTTCTGTACCACAGCTCTCTTTACGGCATGCTGGTTAGTGAAAGGAGCCACTCTAAAAAGACAGTTTAATGTTGACCCAAGAAAGTAACATTCTAGAAAAATACAGGGGCAGTAAAAGGATGATGGGTTTGCACATAGTAAATGCCATTAAAATAGTCTCACCTTCAGTCAGAGAAGCCCCACTCAGCAGTAGGCAATAGTCAAAGCAGAGATTTGTAACCCAACAACAAAGTGCTAAGAGTAAGAATCCTAAGCTCTCAGCCCTAAACAGGACATCTGTATCACCCATCCGAGGCCCAGGGGACATTGTGGGAGATGGGGTGGAAAGATGGTGCCATCTGGAGAATGAAGTGAGTGATATAAAATACTGTCTTCTAGATATGATGTGGCCATGGCAGTCAAGACCACACACAGCTGCTACTAACTTACACAATGCCTTAAACCCCAGGATGATCAGCAGAGAGTATCAACAGGAACAAGAGCAGGTACTGGGAGAGATGTGCTCATGATACACTGAATACACATAAGAAATAGTCAGAAACACCGGGCGGTGGTGGCACACGCCTTTAATCCCAGCACTCGGGAGGCAGAGGCAGGCAGATCTCTGTGAGTTCAAGACCAGCCTGGTCTACAGAGTGAGATCCAGGAGAGGCGCAAAACTTACACAGAGAAACCCTGTCTCGAAAAACCAAAAAAAAAAAAAAGAAAGAAAGAAAGAAAGGGAGGAAATGTAAAAATAATGAGAATTTCACTGAAACGTTTTATGTCATATGTATAGTTTATTACAAAGTTTAAAAGGAAACACAATGTGATTGGCAGAGATTCAGGGATGGAGGCAGGGAGAGAGAGAGGATAAAGCAAAGAAGGCTGTTAGGGTTGTAAAGTGATTCTGTGTGAAACTGGAGTTGTGGTTGCCTTACATACACACTGTGTCAGAATCCAAAGAACTGGCAGAGAAGGAGTGAACTCATGTATAAACAATGGACTCTAGTTAATAGGACAATTTGGGGCTGGCTGTGGTGGGACACATCTGTCAACCTGGCACTTGGGGAGACAGAAGCAGAGGATACTGACTTTGAAACCAGCCTTGGCTTTATAGCAAGACCCTTCCTCAAAATAAAAGGAAGGGGGGCTTTATATTGGTTCATTGACTGTAAGAATGTACCACATCAATTCAAGCTCTTAGTAATAGAGAAACTGAAGAGGCTTTTAAGTGTCTGAGTTAGGGTTTCCATTGCTTGAAGAGACACCAAGACTACAGCAACTCTTATAAAGGAAAACCTTTAATTGAGGCTGGCTTACAGTTCAGAGGGTTTAGTCCATTATAACTGTGGCAGGGAGCATGGCAGTGTGCAAGCAGACTTGGTGCTGGAGAAGGAACTGAGAGTCCTACATCTGAATTGGCAGGCATCAAGAAGAGAAAGAGATACTGGGCTTGGCTTGAGCATCTGAGACCTCAAAGCCCACCCTACCGCCCAACCCCAGTGACACACTTCCTCCAATAGTGCCACTCCTCCTAATAGTGCCATTCTGGTGACCAAGCATTCAAATCTCTGAGCTATGGGAGCCATTCCTTTTCAAACCACCGAATGAGGGTGGGGAATGTGGATCAGTGGTTACCACAAAAGTATGAGGACCTGAGTTTGAATCTTCAACATTCAGTAAAAAGTCCAATGTGGTTGTCTGTACCTGTAATCCCAGTATTGGAGGTGGGGCACATGCAGAGACTAGTGGATCCACAGACCTGGCTGGCCAGTTTGGCCAACAGAAGCTTGTATTCAGTGAGAAGACCCTGTCTCAAAAACAGAAGTGAAAAGTGATGAAAACATCTTAAAGTCAGCCTCTGACCTCCACAAGCACATGTACGGGCATATGTTACCCACATGTGTACACACGTACAAATGTGCGTATCCACATGCATGCATACAAAAATTAATAATTTATTTATTAAACGTGTGTATATGGGAACACTGTGCTTTCCTTCTGCTCAGTTTCCCCAAAGCCTAAAAGTACTCTGACAAAGTGGGGTTTTTGTTTGTTTTGTTTTGTTTACTTTTTAAAACATAGTTCATTTTCCTGTCAACAATGGCAATCCAAAGAGAAATCTTTAAAAACTCTTTGCTTACAAATTATAGATGAAGGGTAACATTACCTTAATTGCATATTCACATTTCTTCTCAATTAGTGCATGGGTTTTTCTATTCAATGATTATTATTATATATCAAACAATTTAGGCTGGTACTTACAAAATACCTATTCTTTGCAAGGATCTCCAATAAATACACTTTTAAATAAATAAAGTAAAACACTCTTTCCAAAAAAAATCACCCCTGAGGTAGACAGGAGGGATGACCAAGCCATCTTCACAGACACTTTCTCTGCATACTCAGGTCACCTTGTTCCCTAGCAGTCTAACAGGAAATTAGGACTCACACACACACACATCCTTCTCTCTCTTGCCATATACACAATTTTATAGATTCCTGGGCTCTTCTCAGCAGAAGGATGATCATTTCTGCCAGCCCACAGCCACATTGATATTCATGGGACAAACGTTTTGTAACTATACAGCAACACCCTGCTAATGTAAATTTCATACATAGCTTCCAAAAGGTTAAACAATGCTGCCCAGCTCTACTGTGCCTGGAAAGCAAATGACAGCAAGAAGCTCAACCTTGGCTCGGGTTGTCCTCATTGAGAAAGTTCTCTCACAACAAAGCATCACCCTCTTCTTAAGAGAGAGCCCCAGTGCCCTTTACAGTCAGTTCCCTAGAAATGGGAAGCTCAACACACACACACACACACACACACACACTCAACTTTCTTGTCTCAACAACTCATCCATAAGTAAAGGATAGGAGGAAAATAAAGATGAAAGTGTTTTCAGGTTTGCTTTATGAATATACATTTTAAACAACTTCCCCAAATATTCGTAGAGTATCTTTACCTCCTCTCACTGATCCTTATATTAGTTCTCTGGCTCCATACCCTCTCAGTCAGTCAGTAATACTTATTGAGAGTCTCCCATGTGCCCAGTTCTCTTAGAGGTTCTAGAGTTAAGGCAATGAGAATTTCATATAACTTCTGTGTATATTAAAGGGTTCATAATGTTGGAAAGGAAGACAAAAACAAGTTCAATTTTGATTGTGCTCAACATAGGTAATGTAACAGTGAGAAAAGTGGATGCATATAAACTCTAGATGGGGAGGTCATGTAAAGGCTCTACAAAAAGGTTGAGGGGACATCTCCATTAAAACATGGCTGCTGAAAAGTATCGAACCATCTAGAGCTACATGGAGGCCTCTGGGTGGAAATGCACTAGTGTGCCTTAGGCTAGAAAGCAAGCCAAAGTGAGAAATGGAGAGTTAGGGGGAGGAAAGGGGGTATAAAGGCTGAGTCATAGAGGAACCACAGGAAGAATTCTGGCTTTGTGCTGCATAGAATAGGGAAACTTGTGAGGTTTTTATTCAGAAAAGCAAAATTACCCAGTATTTCTGTGGTATACAGAAAGGAAGGCAGAGGAAGGAGATTGGCAAAAGAGAGAAGTCTAGGGCAAGATTGAAGGAACTATATAGAAGGAAAGGGACTGACTCCATGGCCTGGCGGAGCTGCAGAGTCCCCAACCTGGCAGACAAATGAAGCAGAAATCTAGTCATCATCCACCTGTAAGCCCTGGCACTCAATCTGGAAATGGGCTGATCCAGGCTGAAAGAGGGTGTCCCTTTTGAAGCATTTGTTGTTGTTGTTTGTTGTTTGCTGTTGTTAAACACTGAGGTGAGTGTTTGCCATAGTACACATGTGGAGGTCAGAGGACAACTTCCAGGATTTGGTTCTCTTCTCCCATCGTGTGAGCCAAAGAGATTAAACTCAAGTCCTCAGGCTTGGCAGCAAGCACCCTTACCTGCTGAGCCATCTCATAAGCCTCAAAAGGGGGTCTACAAAAGGAATACACTTATCCTCTATGTAAAGATGACTTATCTGCTCAGGAGCCCATAAGCCAAGAAAGAAGCTACCTGTGTGTCTCAGAGAAGAATCCTGATGAAGAAAATGCTATGGAGGGTACTAGAACAGAACCACTGATGGATTTAGCTATGAGTAAGTAGATAAAAGAGAATTGATTCCCAAGTTTCACCATGAGAGGGTGAAAGCTGGACAGTGTTCACTCAACATGTGTTTTATAGCACATTTTCAATCAAGCATTCCCATATCAATCCAGACAGTAGATCATCTACAAATTTAATTAAGAGTATTTGTACAGAATCTCAATTTGACCATAAAAATTTAATGCTTAATATAGTTTAAGGTTCAATGGACTTTCTTTTTAAATGGAGACAGATGAAATGGCTATGGATTAATTTTTCCAGTCATTCTCAATATATCAGAGTTAGGAAGACAACTCAGAAGACTAGATACTCCATGAGGCAGGCTGAATGTTAGATAAAATATAGGGCTTCACTGTCTTCTACAAAACTCCCCCTGAGCAATAATTTATTGTCTCTAATTAACTAATTATATGCATCATAGTAATATCTAAGTAAATGCCTCCCAGAGCCAAGTACTTCCATCCACATCCCTTTCTACTACCAGTTGGCCTTTGGAAATAGGCAGGCCCCATGTGTGCTTGCTGATAGTGGTGTTGGTGTGATGGGGATAACAGCCTGCAATGTGTTGAACCACACCTATGAACACTTCTAAAGCCTGTGAATTCATTCATACAGTTGGGTCTTCCAACTGAAGAAGAGTTTTGCTAAACTACACTGGACCTGGAGTTTAGTCTTAGCTAGTTGCTTACCAGTTTAGCGACCTTGGAGAAAGCAGTTACCATTGGTTTCTTCAAGTGGGAGAGTAATGCCTCATCTGGATACTTCATAAGAAGGTGAACAAATAAATGGAAACAAGGCATGAAAAAAAAATCAATGACTGTTTCTCTTGCCAGGATAAATGAACTCAAGAACAAGACCCACCATTTATCTGAAATATTTCATTTCATGTTAGTTTCAATTGTCAACTTGTTAGGTTCTAGAATCACCTAAGAGAGGAGCTTCCAAGCACACCTGTGAGGAATTATCTATATGAGGTTAGCCTTGGCTATGCCTATAACAGATTATCATCATTAGGAGAGATAGGAAAACCCACCCTAGAAGTAGGTGACACCATTACCAAGCTTGAGTCCTAGGCTGCATAAAAAGGAGAAAGAGAGCTGAGTGCCACAGTATCTCTGCTTCCTAACTGCAGAAGCAAAGTGACCCAGCTTTTGCCCCTGTGATTTATCTACCATGATGGACTATACCCACAAACTGGGAGCCAAAATAAATCCCTGTTACTTATGCCTGCATTCTATCACAACAGGAAAAGTAACAAATATATTCCACAACAATGGAATAGCAGAAATTAAATGTTTCTGGGCTGATACCGACATGGCATGAAATCTGTGCTCCTTCACACTGACATTAACAATCCATCAATAGATATTGTATTCTTTCACACTGACACATAACAGTCCATCAATGGACATTCCATTTCTTCTGCTTCCTTTCTTCTCACTAGAGGGAACCAGAGAGTTAGCTTATGCTTATTGTTCTAAATGTAAAGAAACCAAGGCCCAGGGAGGGGAAATGACATACATGCAGATTTGCATAAATCTCTCCACCTTAGTTTCTCCACCTGTCAACCTAAGGGGCTTAGAATGAAAGAGTGATTTTGAATTACTTGTATAATAGAGCTTACTCACAGAACTAGAGAGAAACAGAATATGCCCTCCATTTGTTCAGAGCAGTTTGGCTTTTGGATACAGTACATTGGATATCGTATATCCAGTTCTGTATCAGATTAGTGAAAAAGGAGGGTTTCATGCAGCTAACAACTGTAGAGTATTTTACAGCATCAATTGGTACCCCAGATAAAGGTTTATTTTTTGGCTGAAACATGATGTCAATGTAAATGTCATTGAGCAGGGCAAACCTCAACGATGCACCAGGTCCCCTTAGCTCCTTTCTGTCATATACCAACCCACTTCACTCAGGCAACTTCTCCCTGGCTGACTGGAGATTACTCCCACCTGCCATCTTTCATGTCTTGGAGAATTCTATGATTTACTTGCTTGGGTTCTTATCTTCATAATTAAAATGTCAAATTGGTGGTTACAAAATATAACAGAAGGTTAGACGAGATGGTGTATTTCATTTTCTCACAGCAGTTCTGAATATGTGCAGCCTGTGCACGCTGCGATTTTTCTGTGGTGTCTGGCAGCAATGTTCCCTCTTGTCATCGCCAGCCTGCCATCAGGCATCCATTAGCCAAGACAGAACTCAGGATTCCTAAAGGGAGAAGGGAGATAGGCTAGTGGTTCATCCACCTCATCTCCCTCAACTTCCAAACACTGAAGAACACTGAAGGCAGAAACTAGGGAATATTCTTTCCACATACACCACACAGTGCCCAGTCAAATGTAAAATCTGCATGAATAACCACATGGCATTTACTGTGGAACATAATATATCAGACCACAAAACCAATTTTCACACATTCACACTTTGAAGTAATATGCTATGTTATTTCTGATAACAATGAAACAAAAATAAAATGCCAAAAGAAATTTTCTCTTTATTTTCTTTTCTTTTTTTTTTAAGATAAAACCCAAGGCACTGTGTATGTTAGTAGTCATGTAGTCAAGCATTGAGCTACCTACCCCTCTGGCCAAGAAACTTTAGAAATTACACAAATTTGTAGAGACCAAACAGCCTACCTTTGAACAAAGAAACTAAAAAGATGTTACATGTTTTCAAAACAGGTGAAAATGGAAAAAACAGAGTGTATCAACATTTGTAACAAAAACACAGTACTGAGAGAAATTTATACCAATGAGTATATATACTTCAAAGATGAAGAAAGTTAGGAAGATTTCAAATGATCCATAATCCAGTTAGCTTCAGCCTAGGGGTGCAACAATGTTTCCACATGTGCAAATCATATCAAGACAATTATTTGAATTTTGAGCCAAAAAGCTTGGCATTGGGTTCAAACACTTGCCCACTTTAAGATATATGTGGAAAAGAAAATATACAGGAAAAAATTATTTTTTTTTTACAATTTTGGCCAGAACTAAAAAATTTTAAAGCCATCTCTCTTGCCTATAAAATTACTATAACTTACAGAAAGGATAAAGCAAAATCTTTGAAATACATATATAGAGATGTTGCTATGTGTCCTATTGTTAGACCCCAAAGGTTAGGGTCTCGAGTGGGCACCCCAAGAACCCAGACTCTGGTCCAGTTGATGCAATAGCAAGAGGTTTTTATTGTGAGTCGGGCAAACTCAGCTCAAAGAGCAAGAGTCACATCGCACTACAGTCTCATAGGCACTTTTAAAGGAAAAACCCACAAAAGCCACAAGATTACAATTCCCATACAATCACAGAGTGATCACAGAGTGGGTACAGTTATGTCAGTACCTGTACAGGAAGAATTGGCACATTCTTCCTGAAACCTCAAGGGGGTTATCAGGGCGGGAGTGGAGTTTACACAAAGGTCACAGTGGTCCTTCCTGGAAAACTTGCAACTATCCCAGTCACAGTTGAGCACATCTCTTAACAGAAATCTCTTTACATTGTTATATTGTTGCAGGGGTGGTTGAATAATGGTTGAGTCAGCTTGCCCTGGGAACTAGATTTTTAGTTCCTTATTTCCTGGGACTTGGGGGTGTAAGCCTGAAGGGTTAGGGTCTTTCACTATTTACTAGGATTGAGAGGCAATCTTTCTTTGGGGAAATGAAATGTTTTGTTTTGTTTTTTCTGATGCCAGAACTCAAATAATGGCCCTATTACACTTCTAATGCTATTGTTGTAGGGTTTTAGTGGTCCTTGTTATAATATGTCATATCAAGAGAATAAAGAATAAAATCATACATCATCTCAGTATATGCAAAAAAATCCTTTGACAGAATTCAACAGTCCTTCACAATAAAGGTTCTGAACAAAGTAGTATTTCAATATAATAATAAGGGATGTATATAACAAACCCACAGCCAACATCATAATAAATATGGAAAAACAAGCATTTCTTTTAATATAAGGAATAAGATGAAGGCATCTCCTCCTACTGTCCTTATTTAATAGAATATGAAAAGTATTAGCCAGAGCAATTAAGCAAGAGAATAAAAACACACAAATAGGAAATGAAGAAGTCAACTATTTGAATATGACATGATTCTCTATATAGAAAGATCTGAACTTAACCTTAAAAAAACACAATTTAAACTTATAAGCAAATTCAGTGAAGCAACCAGGTACAAAATCAAGATATAATTGAGTAGCTTTTCTACACATCAGTAACAAATTTCCTGAGAAAGAAATTGTGAAAGCAATCTTAATCAATAACTTGTGCAAAAAGAATAAAATATAGGATTAAATTTAGCCAAGAAAGTTAAAGACCACTACAATGAAATTACAATTTAGCAAGTACAGAAGCATCATGAGGAAGAAGTAAGAGTGAGGAGAGGGGAAGGGAGACATTACTGATTATAGTCACTGGCTTTGGAATTTAACAAGGGAAGTGAGGTTAGTAAGGTGATGAGGTATGGGGAGAGAAAATGGAAGGGTTAACAAATTGCAAATCCTGTTGAATTTAAAAGACTGTGGGGAAAGGCTGGAGACACAGCTCAGTACATGAGAACTTGTCTAGTATGGACAGGCCTTGGGTTCAATTTCCAGCTACAAAGAAATGAAGAGACAGAAGGAAGGAGGCCAAGAATGAGGGGGCAGAGGAAGGAATGGAATGGAGAAAGAATGGAGGAGGAGGAATACTGGGAGGATGTGAGGAGGAGACTTGGAGCTGGAGCCTACAAGTAGTGAACAAAACAAAGAAGAATCCAATATGTCCCATTGTACAAGAAGAGTGAAATTGTTCATCCCAAAGATGCGAGGAGAAAGACCACTGACTGAAATCATTATGGCCAAATTAATTAAAGCAAGCAATTAATTAAAGCATGCTTTTTTTATTCATGAACATGGGCTGCCTCCCCCAAGACAAGGTTCAAGAGGTCAACATTGGATGCGAGGAAAACAAGTTTTTCATAGCTCAGGGGTAGAGGGTTTCCAAATGGGAGATTGGTGAGCAAATAGGCAGGATTATAGGAGTAGAACATAAGCATAACAAGTTAGTCATAATGACTTTCTGAAACAAACACATGGTTGCAAGGTAGTCACAACAAGTTAGTTATAACAGGTGGTCATAATAACCTTTTGAAACAAAGGTTATTATGTTTCCTGGAACAGGCAGTACAGAACCATTTGTAGTTAAGGTTACAGGTGGGGCATAGCCCAATCCTTGAGAAACAGATATTTAATAATAAACGGGAATGGATCTAGTTTACTTTTACTACAAGATGGCTTTCAAGTCTAAGATGAAGGCAGGATAGTTTATCAAAATCTACAACCTCTAACACCCACAGCCTTGCCATTATTAGGTGCACTGGGTAAACTGTGCTGTGCCTCCCTGATGTCTTTATCAGAGCATCCCCACAGGACTCCAGAGGGCCCTTATACTCTTCTTTGCAAATCCTTTTTACTCTTGTCTCTCCTGAACCACCAATCTGAAATCAAAACCCACTTGAACCCATAACAAATGCTAGATCATTAACCTCTTTCCTCAATATCTCCTTCCCTTCTTCAGTCTATGCATTGGACCTGGCTCTGTCCTGAGGACACAAGTTCCCTCATGACCCTCCCACATAGTGGATCATTTTACCTAGCAAATGAAAGTAAGGGTTCTCCCTTTGTTTATGATTATGACTTTGTTCCATTTCATCTTCTGTTTAAAAATAAAAGAATGATTAGCTTTGGGCCTCATGTTACTAGATGATGTCACAAATATACCTTTCTGGTCAGCAGATGACACTTGGGTCACCTCTAAATTCTTTAGCAGTAAGTTTCTGCCTCATTACCACCTTATTACTGTCCCTTTCTTTGTTCTTGAGATCTGAACATGAATGAATTATCCAGCCGTCTGGTCTCTTTTTTGTGTGTGACTTAATCTCACCCACTACCTTAACTTAGTGCTATGGGCTAAGATGTGACCCTCAATGCATATACTGAAACTGGAAATTCTAATTTTATGGCTTTTGGAGATGGAGTCTTTGGAAGAAAATCAAGCTTAAATAAGACCACACACTGCTAATTATTGGCATAAGGCATGAGTTTGGTTCCCAGCACCAAGGTGAAGCAGCTCAGAGCTTCTTGTAACTTCAGCTCTATGTTGCTATCTTCTGGACTCCTTAGGCATCTGCAACCTGCACATGCACATTTCCACACATACATATGCTCATATCTAAATAATAAAGCCTTAAAAAAAAAGGAACGGAGTTAAGATTACATCCCACTTTTCAACAATGTGACTTGACATCATCTACAAAATTCGAGATTGAGAACCATATAACTAACTTTATTATTTTGTATTGGGCTGCATTTGCAGCCATCCAAGACGATAGGTTGGATATGCCTGGTATATTATGAACAATAAAAGCACAAAATTATGCCTCTAACTTCAAATGTAGGACAGTTACAGAGATATACCTTCTTCCATTTTATCTATTCAGGGGAGAGGAAGCATACATTCCCTCAGGTTAACCTGATTACATCCAAATTCCTGGTCCCCTGCTTGAACCATATGAATTTGAGGAAATTTCTTTTGTGTCTAGAAAGTGAAGATAACAGTCATATGTGCCTCGCTGGGTTGTTGTAAGAACTAAAATAAGAGAGAGTATATGGAAGTGAACAGCTATCAACCATAAGCTGTCTGTTTTCACCTGTTTTCAGGAATAAAGTTTTAATGGAACATGACAATATCATTTGCTGAGATTTTGTCTATGGCTTCTCTCCCATTACAATTACAGAGCAGAGGAGTGACAGCAGATATCATCTAGCATGCTAATCCTAAAATACTGACCATCTGGCATTTTGTTGAATAAAAAATACTTTGTGGACCTCTGGCATATGTACAGGGTTTAAAATAGATTGAAGCAACTTAAATTCTCAATGAGCAATGGTGCATATATCCTTTGGAAAAAAAAAAAGCTTGTTTCAATTTGCTCAGAATTGAAGGAAGAGGCTGGGTGGGGAGGGTAGGTAGAAATAGTCACTTGCACTGGGAAGTTTAGCAGTAAAATTCCAAAGCACACAGCCCTTCACAGAAGCCGGCTTTCCCTCTGGGTTGTGGTATAATGTGTGCAGTGGGCACAGGATGGGGTTGCAGACTTATTGGATTTTTCCTGTCTCTACTAATGCTGGTTAATAGACCTCATACCAAGCATGAAATATGTTCTCAAGGCTGAAAACTGTGTAAGATGCCTTAACCCCAACCAAGGTTCTCACAGCAAAATGAGGAAACAAGTCTAAGAAAGAAACTAGGAACTTCTCACACTATACAACCCCTCCAAAGCTAATAGCTGTGGTTTAGTAAGATAACGGAGACTAGCCAGAGGCACTGATGCCTTGAAGTTTATTGGGTGAGATACATAGAAACAGATTCCTGTCACAACTTGAGCTGTGTCAAGAGATAAAAAGCATTTCATAAAAATCTGTTTATATTTCAGACAATGACACACTAAAAAATAAATACAACTTTAAAATCCCTCTACATACCTCAATGCATCGTCCCTCACACTGCCTAAAACACGCAGAAGCTGGCACACAGACAAAATGCATGTCCTCATTCTGCACATTGACTCATGACATTTCTCATGACACCCATTTTCCAGCTGACAAAAGTTGGGAAAGTGATTGGATGAGAGATGGTCATGTAGTACAGAAGTGATCATCTGGGCATAGGAGCTAACAGCCCAGGCTTGGATCGTGGACCTGACACTAGCTTAGAAGGCTGTTGAGCCCCTGTGGGCTTTTGCATCTTGCTTCTACAGAAGTGCTGTGAGGACCTAAGGAGAGGGGGAATCTTTAAATGTTTAGCGTGGGGCCTGACACATATGCTCTCAGTAAGTGTTGGCTAGCATGTAGTCATCATCAGCATCGTATTTCTACTGTCAAGTTGTAAGGTACAGAATCAGAGCCTTGGAAACCTGCTGTAGTTAGTGATGAATTAAATTTTATAATGGCAGGGGCATCTAAAAATCTATACCCACTGTTGTTGGATCTAGAGGAAAGTAAAAGGATTAATTTCTACTATGCCTTAGTTCTCCTAAGAGGTGGATTTATAAGTATTTCATCTTCATCTTCCATTAACAAAATTTATATCCTACTTATTAAAGCTACTACTTTTCTCCCCCCCCCCCACCCCCCCCCAAAAAAAAATAGAAAAGTTACTTTTCAATAAAATACTGCCCGTCTTACAAATAACCAGATCAGTAGAAACTAGATATTCTCCACATAAACTGTCAATCATAAAACATATGATGGCTTCACGCTTTACATTCTAATATGCCATTAAAATACAAACTAAAGACTATACTTTCAGGGATCATTTCTATAGTTCGTAAAATACAAACTAGTTCATGGTAATCCAATAATGGGGATTAAGGGTGTGTTCTAGCCTGTCCGGCCTGACACATTACTTTACCTTGACCCTAGGGTATAGTCCTGTAAGGGTCCCATGAAGACCTCAAATGTCAAGGCCTCTCATCCTCAGCACACACTTCAGTATGACTATATGAATTCTCTCTCCAGCTTAGTGAGAACATTGATGATTCTGTCAGCTTCCCAGTTCCACCACAGCTGTTTTCAGAAGGGGCTTGTCTCCCCCAGTTCATGAACTGGACAGCCAGAGCCTCTAGGAGAAACACGTGCAAAAGACTGGATTCCTAATCACCTTTGTTTTCTATGAAACTGTGGCCTACCCTGACAGGCCCTAACTGATTTGACTTACACTCTGATTTTTGTTTTCCAGCCCCAGAAGGTTGCTAAAAACTCCTCCCAGTTTCTCAGCCTTTGCACTCGTGACAATTTTAAATCAGAACATGCTTTGAGGGGGTGGGGGGAAGTTGCACCACAGAATGGCAGACCCCATCCAAGGAATATTTTCCCCAGGATCTTGACCTTTCAGTTCCTGGCTGACTTGGCAATTCCTTGGTCCTTTTGAAGAGTGCATTTTGATGAGCCCACATTCAATCAGTCTTTACCTCAGTTATCTCTGTGTGTTTATGCAGGTACACATGTACAAACATGTGTGCAGGGGTACATGCCCATGTGTTCATATGCATGTAGAGGTTAGAAGACAACCCTGGGTATAATTTCTCAAGTTCCATGCACCTTTTCTTGATTTCTAGGCTGTCTCTCACTGGCCTGGAGCAGCCAGTCAGAGAGCCCCAGGGATCTCCCTGTCTCTGCCTCCTCAACATTAACATTACAAGTGTTGCCACCATAACCAATTTTTTCTTTAAAATTATTCATTATTGTCTTATGCTAATGAGTGCTTCACCTGCATGTAATTTCAAGCTCACTTTGCATGGCTTTTCACTAGACCTCCATGTTGAAATAATTGGTGTGTGGGGGGGGACTTTCACAAAAATTATGACAACTTCAAAAAATTTTTAAAATTAGGTTTTATTTTTATTTTTGAATATGAGTTCTTGCATGCATGTACATATGTGTGACCCATGCAGGCTTTGTGCCTAGGGAGGACAAAAGTGAGTATCAGATCAGTATCAGTGGGAGTCAAAGATAGTTCTAAGCTACTATGAGAGTGGTGGGAGTCGAACCCATATCCTTTGGAAAAGTAGTCAGTGTTTTTAACCACTGAGCCATCTTGCCAGCCCTTCAACTGTCTACTAGAGGCTCCACAAGAGCCTCTATTTAGATGGGTTAGATCTATTAACATTTACCATATTAAAAAGCAAAGCTAAACCCCTAAGAAATGTTTCAATATTTTAAATTAAATTACTTCTCATTTTAATTATACAAACAAGTAATGTTATAAAAAAATATTTATTTTCCCTTAAAACAGCGGGTAAAAGGATGGCACTGCTTTTCGTAGTTTTAAAAACTGTTCTAATGTTTAGCTGAATAGAAGACGTCAGACTCTGTCACCGGGTTCTACACTCTGCTGCTGTCTGTGGTCTTGGGTTATGGTACATGAAGAAAGGAAGCCTCACACGCATGCTCTGCGAGAAGCCGGATGAGGACTATAATCATACTTCCTGATAATTACAGAATTGCTCCTTGGACGCTACACCTACACTCAAGATGACATACTTTCTCCAAGCATGATTGTGACATGAAACCTTTCATCACATCCATGAACATTTTGGCTGTGTTTAATTTAAATACAAGGGTCTATCTTTTGCTTTAAGTGAGCGTTTTACAAATCAAATAGTTGTGATATCATCCACTGACCATCTGGAAAATACAGGCTGACAGTCATATATATCTTTGAAATGTTAGATTTTTTTCTCACTATAAAATCTTTTTAAAACACATTTGTCAATATCACCACTGTTCTGATCAAAACGTCTAATTTTTGAGAGACTATCAAACAGGTGGTAGTAAAAAACAGATGTCTCTAAACCTTGTCATTGTCAGCAAATAACAGATACTGTCCATTTTTACAAGTTTAATTTGTTGAAGTACAGAATTACCTTTTAAAATTTTGAAACAATGTCTTACTGTGTAACCTAGGTTGGCTCAACTCATATTGTAGCCTAGGATGGGTTTGAACTTACCATCTCTTGTCGCCATGCTGAAGAGGTAGGATTGTAGGCATATACCACCAAACCTAGAATTTTTCTCGTATTTTCAATACAATATCTACAAAAAAACTAAGTGTGAAAAAAGCAATAGCTGTCAGATACCTTTTTAAGTGAAAATGGTATGCCCTGAAAACATTGGCCTGAACCGCCTACGGCAGCCCCTCTAATGGTTTGGTACCCAGCAGAACACCTTGGGTAGCACTGACGTTTTGTCATCCAGCATGCTTTAAACAACAAGACCATTAATCATCAAGACCATTTGATGTGAGTCTGTTCTATGTGTGATAAATGCACACACATATGTATATGTGTGTGTGTGTGTGTGTGTGTGTGTATGATAAATGTGATACATATATACATATATGTCTGGCCCATAAATCAACTTGTTGCACTTTGGTAGACATACTTGAACATATACAGGGCAGCAATCAACTGAAGCCTTTAGAAGAGATTAATTAAGGATACTCTGCCATCTTGTTTCACATCCTAGCCTATAAGCATGTGTCCACTGAGCAGCCTCTTCAATCTTCAGTGCCTCATTTTGCTCTCTGTGATTTTAATAGTAGTATTAGTTCATGAAACTGACTCTAAATGAAATACTGAAGTACTATCTAGTGTTCCCAAGCTCAAAACAAAACCAAACTGATGGCAGATCTCACAGAGGAATTGGGTATTAGAAAAGTTCCCTTCAAGCTCATGACTTAGGATGCTGTTGGCTACCAGTTCAATGTGAACAGACAATGATGTTAGAGTTTCTTTAAATAGTAGCATTCTTAAAACAAAGTTGATTAAAGGGTGGAAGCCTGTGACTAG